>JAVTVY010036042.1:0-170010 GCA_036873755.1 Hanleya hanleyi
CTGTTCATAGATCGCCAAGGCTGTTTTCCTGATGCGGGGCCGCATTTCGGTGTACGCCTGTTGTAAGTTATCCTGTCCCGCGTCCTCGATCGCTTCAGCGTGAGCATTGATAGCTGCTGTCACAATACGATCCCAGAAGGTCGGTTCTGCCTCACTTTCCTGGGATGTAGGCTGACTGTCTGAGGTCAAGCTCCCTGTATCAGTAGATAGACTGTCAGCAATCTCGATTTCGGTATCAGTCGATACACTCTCAGTCGCTTCCTCAGTGGGTTCCTCGGAGTCTGGATGGAAAGTCTTCTGGTGTCGCATCATATCGTAATGCCTGGTGAACGTGCGTTCGCACGCAAAGCAAGTATAAGCAATGTCGACGGTTGAACGTCGACTGAGCGTGTTTTAGCACAACACTACACTTTATAGACGTCCGTCAACGCTTAGCTTGACGCTTCAGCGCCTTCGAGAATGCAGGGAAAGGAGATAGAAGGCCTCCTCGACACTGGGATGAATCACCATCGGCTCTTCAATTCGCAACGGCGTATCGACCTCCATAGGTTCTTCCATTCGAGGATGTAGGGAAGGGAGATGGAAGGGCTCCTGGACACTGGGATCAGTCACCATCGGCTCTTCAATTCGGGGCGGCGGATCGACCTCCATGGGTCTTCCATTCGAGGATGCATTCCCATGGGACCTGAAATATCCGGTCTGGAGAGTGGCGAGCGTGATCCGTGTATGACACTATGGTGACGTCTCAATTGACTGGGATGCTTAAAGACTATATCACACTCTGCACATGTGTGAGTGGGTACTTCGTGGCATGCACGTGTGTGACGACGTAAACTGTCCAGGCGATGAAAGGGCTTCCAGCAAGTCGTACACGTGAACATTGTTTTAGAGTGTCTGCTGAATGAAACGTCGACTGTGCGTGTTTTGTGAATACACTTGCTCTTATAACGCCAGTCAACGCCTAGCTTAACGCTTCAACGCCCTGGTGAACTAGCTCACAAGCTCTCATTTTTCTAAACACCAATACATCGAAATGCGGTGACGCCCGCCAACGTCCGTCTCAGCGCCTTAATGTCCGTCTCCATACCTGTCTCAACGCGTTATGCCATATCCATCATCATTGGACGTTGATGTTGGAGGTTGAAGAAGATAATTTCCCGTCTCTAGCTGGGTCTCCATAAAGGTTTGAAATGCCTCATGCAGGGTCAGCAGATTCTGGGCACGGGTAGTTGTGTTGGTATCCTCATTGGGTATTATCTGTTTCTTATGCAGTAGAAGACATACGCGTGTCACCCATTGGATGTCATCTATGAGCGTGATGAGATGGCAACGCATGCGTTGGTGCTGAACGGTGGATTCACCTTGCGCTGTATCAAAAATAGTATCGACATTGGCTTGACGTAACGCTTCGGCTAGAATATCCTCGTTGTCGGTTTCAAACAAGTTGGACTCTGCGGTGCTCATGGTGAAATGAGGGGACTGGTGCCGTGTGGTCTGTTTATAGTGAGACGCTTTTGGTAATAATGATGCGTTTGAACAAATGTTTCTTTTGTGCTATTGCTGTGACATACGCCTCTTTCCAGTTCATGCCCGAGGTTTTCAACATCGACGCTGTTCTTTCGATTTCCATATGGACCGGGTCCTTGTCCAACAATTTCATATGGGTCAAGAGATCGCCATACTGCTGACGTAAAGCCCGTCGTAGTCCGGGTGCCAAAGTATTATGGGCTAACATTGCGGCTTCCTCTTTCGAATACCCTTTGCGGTGAAACTTGTTTCCTGTGGCCTCCAACATCTCCCCCAGCTCGGCGTCCATTCTTTCTGTGAACAAATCCTTCCATAGCCTCGAGTTTACATTATGTTTATTCCCTTGTACGGGTACGGGTTGGTCTTTCACGGTTGGGTGGTTTTGGGGGACTAATGGTATGAAGTGGACCTGTTGTACGGGAGCGGTTTGCTGCTCTTCCAGGAGTGGACCCGGTGGATGGTGTAGAGGCTGCGGTGATGCCTCGCCGGGTAACAGGTGTGTCGTCAGCCGACGATCTTCCGGGGTACGGACGGCTTGTCGCACCTTGAAACGCCTGCATGAAATGGTCGATATTCTGAGGATAAATTCGACTACCAAACACACGGATTTGTGCTCTGTCGATGGGGCTGGAGAATAACACAAAGTATTGGCAGTTCAAGGCAATATCTCTGGACGCCTTCCCTTGAGGAAAGAGATTCTGAGTCAAATAGATGACGGACAGATTGCGATGATGGGACCCTTTGGTGAATAGGTCAGCGATTTTCGAATTGTCCTTGGCCGCACTCATCAGATCATCGAGCACTACCACGTTGGTCTGCTCGGAATCGAAATAATAGGGTTCGTCTATGTCGTGAGGAATTCCTGGGACAAGGCTCACATTCTGTAATCGCGTAGTTTCGTAGGCGGGCTGCCACTGGCTATAACACCAAACAACACGTGTCGGAGCTGGGGTTGCCACATCTTCCTCTAGAAACTTCATCACCCAGGACGTCTTTCCACACCCCGTAGGGCCGCTCACCATCATCGTATAGGGATGTCCTACGCCACTTGGTGGACTTATAGCGGGACTTGGTGGTGTCTCTTGTCTATGCGTTAGACGCATATGTCTGAGCATATTGTCGCGACGAGAGAGTGTCTTTTGACAGAACGGACATGTACTCGACATGGTACCCGGTCAAAGGATGGATATAGACTGAGGCTAATGGTGTACAAACGACCTTATATGACCACTCACTCACTCATTCACCGTCGTTAGTGCGTCCATGCGTTAAGACGGGCGTTGGGGACGCCTCACGGGCGTTTTGCACGCCTCACTCACTCACTCACTCACTCACTCACTCACTCACTCACACTCACTCACTCACTCACTCACTCACTCACTCACTCACACGAGCGCATACACTCACACTCACAGGTAACTCTACCAGGTAGCTGGATGTAAAAATAGGCCGTTATCTACTCGAAATGCACTCCATCGCACCTCCGAAGCTCCGGCTTTCGCTACTACTCTCACTGATGACGTCACCAGTGACATCACAGGTGACGTGCACATCCCTTCAAGTCGTGGTCTACACCCCGAGAGCTACAAAATAACACTTCCCTAGACACGTTCGGACCAATAGTGGTCCATATCGGCCTCAAAATGTCTATTTCCATACTACCGCCTGCCTGCGCATGCGCTGAATGACCATATTCCTAACATCCATCCACCCAGGCGGATGCGCCCTCACGTATGCATCACATTGATACCTCACTCGACTCAATCAGACCATTAGTGACCCACCTAGACCCCAAAACGTTCCTTTCAATGCATTTTCCCCACAATTCCCTGTCTGCGCATGCGCAGAATGTTGAACACGAACGATAAACTAGTCCAGGAGGATGCCCCTCACGTATCCTTCACATTGATACCTCATACGACTCCATAGGACCACTAGTGTACCACCCAGACCCCAACACATCTATTTCCATACACTTTTCCCACAATTCCCTGTCTGCGCAAGCGCAGAGTGTTGACAACGACCGAGACACTAGTCCAGGCGGATGCCCCCTCACATCCGGCTTCACATTGATACCTCATACAACTCCATCGGCCCATTAGGGGCTCCTCTACATCCCAAAACGTCTATTTCCATACACTGTGTCTACTGCGCATGCGCAGAATGACGTTAGTTCTACGTCACACCCATCTCCACGGATGCTCCTTCACGAATGCTTCACATGATACCTCATACAACTCCATCGGACCAATATTGGCGCACTTAGACCCCAAAACGTCTAGCGGGACCAATACAGGGTCCAGTTTTCGACACTAGATGACCACAGCCCGACAAAATGGCCAGTTTTCGACACCGGACGTGCCGCCATCTTGAACCAGAAGGCAGACCCCGCCATCTTGGATATGTCCCATAATGCACCGGGTCAAAATACTCGCTTCTGATTGGCTGAGGGCTGCTCCACAAAACCGGAAGTGAGCGCTCCACAAATGGGAGGCAATTTAGCCTTTTCCTACTACTTGCGTAAGTATTTTTCCTACTGCTTGGAATTGTGCAAACGTGACACCAATTTTTAAAAAAGATGATCCAATTAAAGTAGAAAATTACAGACCGATTTCGCTGTTAAGCTGTCTCAGCAAGGCGTTCGAGCGTATTGTCTTCAAATATGTATTCAGTCTCTTGCATGATGCCATCTCTCCGTTTCAGTTTGTTTTTTAACCAAATAGATCTACTGTCACCCAGTTACTAGATATTTACTTTGACCTAGCGAAGACCTTAGACGAAGGAAAGGAAGTTGTATTTATATTTTTTATATCTCTAAGGGCTTTGATCGGGTCTGGCACAAAGGTCTAATAGTCAAATTGCAACGTTTGGGTATAAGTGGTAAACTGCTGGAATGGTTCGCGAATTATCTAAAAGATCGTCAGCAGCGCGTTGTTTTGAACGGCGTTGAGTCTAAGTTTATCCGGATAGGCGCGGGGGTCCCTCAGGGTTCTGTCCTCGGACCTCTTTTATTTCTCCTTTATATAAATGATCTACCTGATGGAATTATCAACAACATCAAACTATTTGCCGACGACACGTGCTTATACTTACTTTCTGATAACTCGCTGCAGAACACGATATCTATCTCCGTAGATAATGATCTATTCCAAATTGAACAATGGGCACTAACCTGGCTTGTAAATTTTAATGCGGGCAAAACAAAATCTCTCATTGCATCTAAGCGCAGGCAGCCAGCACAAATGACCTTCAAATTTACTAATTCTACAATTGAAACATGTAATTCTCACAAATATCTTGGTCTTATTCTAAACAGCCAAGGAACTTGGCACGACCATATAAACAGTCTTATTTCGACAGAACAAAAGAAATTGTCTATGTTTCGAGGGCTTAAGTATCGTCTTGATCGAAAATGCCTGGAGATAATGTACAAAAGCTTTATAAGACCATCCCTTGAATACGCCGACGTTGTATGGGACAACATGAGTGATTTTCAAGCTAGCGCCATCGAAAACATGCAAAAAGAATCTTTGCGAACTATTACAGGCCTGACTAAAAATACAGCGACCGTCCTTTTATATGAAGAATCTGGTTTTATAGAATTAAGTAAACGACGTTTTATTCACCGACTAGTCATGTTTCATAGGATGAAATGATAGTTCAACCACCTGACTAAATCTGCGATTACCCCAGTCCACGACTTTTAGAAACCCATACCCAGTTCGAACTGCCGCATACTTGACACCATTCCGTTGCAGGACTGAATCTTTTCGAAAGTCCTTTTTCCCGCAAACATTCAGAGATTGGAATTCACTGCCAGATGACATAAAAACAACGCAAGATAGTGACAAATTCAAACTGAAACTACTTAAGATGTACAGTAAAAATAGTCCCCCCAATTGGTACTATGTAGGAGAACGATCGTGTAATATCATTCTAAGCAGACTTCGGAACTGCTGTAGATCTCTGAACGGGGACCTGTTTCTTAGTTACATTACTGATTCATCCAGATGCACATGTGGTCACAGCGACGAAACCGCTGCTCACTACCTACTAAAATGTTCAATTCATGCTATTCTACGCCGTACAATGCTAGATAATATAAAAAATGCAGGCTACCATGACGATCCATCTGTAACACTAATGCTATACGGTGATCATTCAATTAGCAATGCAATAAACGACTTGATTGCCGTGAATGTATGTGAGTATATAACGTCAACAAAACGGTTTTAATGTCGATATTTTCATCCTTTTGACTACCTATTTGTTATGTTTGTCCTAAAAGGCGCATCCAAGAGTGCCCTACTAGCATCTTCTGGACGACCAATCCTCTCCTACATGTCGGTATCACTGTCAATAATGTAATCATTTTATATTATTATGTAATCATTCTCTACACATCATTCCTGACATGTAAATCCATATATTGTTCTGTACAGATATCTTCCACATCTTCTCTTGTACATATTTATCCAAAACATTGTAAACTGTATTTTATGAACAATTTGGAGACCCGATATAAGACCCGAGCTTAAAGTGTTTCCCGTGTGACAAATAAATTACGTTTAAATCAAATATGAAGGCCCTATCCTCTATAGATCGGGAGATATAGGCCAGTAGGCTATTCAAATTCTATCAGTCGGCTATTCAAAGCACCGCTCCCTAGCGGCGGAAGTGGAAAATAATTAGGTCAGCGTGTAGGACTTGACGAGTGTTGTATCACTGCCAAATATGAAGACCCTATCCTCTATAGATCGGAAGATATAGGCCAGTAGGCTATTCAAATTCTATCAGTCGGCTTTTCGCAGCACCGCCCCATAGCGGCGGAAGTGGGAACTAATTAGGTCAGCGTGTAGAACTTGACGAGTGTTGTAAAACTACCAATTATGTAGGCCCTATCCACTATAGATCGGGAGATATAGGCCAGTAGGCTATTCAAATTCTTTTAGTCGGCTATTCGCAGCACCGCCCCCTAGCGGCGGAGTGGAAGCTAAGTAGGTCAGCGTGTAGGACTTGACGAGTGTTGTATAACTGCCAAATATGAAGACCCTATCCTCTATAGATCGGGAGATATAGGCCAGTAGGCTATTCAAATTCTATCAGTCGGCTATTCGCAGCACCGCCCCCTAACGGCGGAAGTGGAAACTAATTAGATCAGCGTGTAGGACTTCACGAGTGTTGTATAACTGCCAAATATGAAGACCCTATCCTCTATAGATCGGGAGATATAGGCCAGTAGGCTATTCAAATTCTATCAGTCGTCTATCTGCAGCACCGCTCCCTAGCGGCAGAAATGGAAGCTAATTAGGTCAGCGTGTAGGACTTGACGAGTGTTGTATAACTGCCAAATATAAAGGCCCTATCCTCTACAGATCGGGAGATATAGGCCAGTAGGCTATTCAAATTCTATCAGTCGGCTATTCGCAGCACCACTCCCTAGCGGCAGAAATGGAAACTAATTACGTCAGCGTGTAGGACTTGACGAGTGTTGTATAACTGCCAAATATGAAGGCCCTATCCTCTATAGATCGGGAGATATAGGCCAGTAGGCTATTCAAATTCTATCAGTCGGCTATTCGCAGCACCACTCCCTAGCGGCAGAAATGGAAACTAATTAGGTCAGCGTGTAGGACTTGACGAGTGTTGTATAACTGCCAAATATGAAGGCCCTATCCTCTACAGATCGGGAGATATAGGCCAGTAGGCTATTCAAATTCTATCAGTCGGCTATTCGCAGCACCGCCCCCTAGCAGTGGAAATAGAAACTAATTAAGTCAGCGTGTAGGACCTGACGAGTGTTGTATAACTGCCAACTATGAAGACCCTATCCTCTATAGATCGGGAGATATAGGCCAGTAGGCTATTCAAATTCTATCAGTCGGCTATTCGCAGCACCGCCCCCTAGCGGCGGAAATGGAAACTAATTAGGTCAGCGTATAGGACATGACGAGTGTTGTATAACTACCAAATATGGAGGCCCTATCCACTACAGATCGGGAGATATAGACCAGTAGGCTATTAAAATTCTATCAGTCGGCTATTCGCAGCACCGCCCCCTAGCGGCGGAAGTGGAAACTAATTAGGTCAGCGTGTAGGACTTGACGAGTGTTGTATAACTGCCAAATATGAAGACCCTATCCTCTATAGATCGGGAGATATAGGCCAGTAGGCTATTCAAATTCTATCAGTCGGCTATTCGCAGCACCGCCCCCTAGCGGCGGAAATGAAAACTAATTAGGTCAGCGTGTAGGTCTTGACGAGTGTTGTATAACTACCAAATATGGAGGCCCTATCCTCTACAGATCGAGAGATATAGACCAGTAGGCTATTCAAATTCTATCAGTGGGCTATTCGCAGCACCGCCCCCTAGCGGTGGAAATGGAAACTAATTAGGTCAGCGTGTAGGACTTGACGAGTGTTCTATAACTGCCAACTATGAAGACCCTCGATGGGTGTACTCAGGTGGAGGCAGATAGGCTTGAACAAGTTCAGTTATCAGCTGCTAGAATTGTCACTGGACTTCCAAAATACTGCAGTCGAATGGCCTTGTATTACGAAACCGGTTGGGAATCTTTATCCACTAGACGCAAACTTTCCAAATTAACCCTTTTGTATAAAATTAATAACAATGCAGCCCCAGACTACGTCTTATCGCTAATGCCATCACGTGTTGGAGAAACCGTTACTTATAATTTGAGGAATGCACACAATTTCCCTATGATGCCAGGCAGATTAAATATTATGAGATCTTCATTTATTCCCTCCACCATAAGACTTTGGAATGACTTAGCACCGGAAGTTAGGAATAGTGAATCCATCAAAATCTTTAAAGACAAAATTTGCGATCTATCCCGTTCAGCGCCTGCATATTACTCGTACGGTCAGAGATATTTTAACATAATTCACACAAAACTCCGATATGGCTGTAGCCAACTAAACGCTGATCTGAAACGTATCAACATAGTTGAAAACCCGGCTTGTTCATGCGGAGCTGATTGGGAAGATGCCTACCACTTCTTCTACCAATGTAGTCATTATAATGACTGCCGTAGGAAATTATTACAGTCTTTGCCACCGGAATACAATTTGCACCACATTTTGTGGGGTAACGCTAATTTGAGTAATAAAAGGAATTGCCAGCTGTTCGAATCAGTTATTCAATTCATTAAAGATAGTAAAAGATTTAATAATAAGCAAGTTGCCTAAATTGTCCAAATTGTCCAAGTGTATCAGTTGCGACGCCCTTGCGCTGTGTGCTCCCCATTCGATTTTTGCGAATTCATCTTGTCATTTCTCTGTACCAGACCACCACATTTTCAGTTCACATTTTACTTTTCCTTTTTTTCCTTTCATCAATGTATAATTATATATTTTCTATTCAGCTGTTAAAATGTTTGCTTTGAGTTGGTAGATAACAAATTGTGTCATATATATAGTTGTTATTTATCTCTAATGAATCGTACACTGTATCATGAGCCAGTTATGCTGCTATAATGATTTCTAGGGAGAGGGATAAATAAGTTATTATGAACTTGTTCCCAATCCCATTGTAACTATGTAAGGCAATAAAATATGTTTAAACTAAACTATAGATCGGGAGATATAGGCCAGTAGGCTATTCAAATTCTATCAGTCGGCTATTCGCAGCACCGCCCCCTAGCGGCGGAAGTGGAAACTAATTAGGTCAGCGTGTAGGACTCGACGAGTGTTGTATAACTGCCAACTATGAAGACCCTATCCTCTGTAGATCGGGAGATATAGGCCAGTAGGCTATTCAAATTCTATCAGTCGGCTATTCGCAGCACCGCCCCCTAGCGGCGGAAGTGGAAACTAATTAGGTCAGCGTGTAGGACTTGACGAGTATTGTATAACTGCCAAATATGAAGACCCTATCCTCTATAGATCGGGAGATATAGGCCAGTAGGCTATTCAAATTCTATCAGTTGGTTATTCGCAGCACCGCCCCCTTAGCGCGGAAGTGGAAACTAATTAGGTCAGCGTGTAGGACTTGATGAGTGTTGTATAACTGCCAAATATGAAGGCCCTATCCTCTATAGATCGGTAGATATAGGCCAGTAGGCTATTCAAATTCTATCAGTCGGCTATTCGCAGCACCGCCCCCTAGCGACGGGAATGGAAACTAATTAGGTCAGCGTGTAGGACTTGACGAGTGTTGTATAACTGCCAAATATGAAGGCCCTATCCTCTATAGATCGGGAGATATAGGTCAGTAGGCTATTCAAATTCTATCAGTCGGCTATTCGCAGCACCGCCCCCTAGCGGCGGAAAAAGAAACTAATTAGGTCAGCGTGTAGGACTTGACGGGTGTTGTATAACTACCAAATATGGAGGCCCTATCCAATATAGATCGGGAGTTATAGGCCAGTAGGCTATTCAAATTCTATCAGTCGGCCATTCGCAGCACCGCTCCCTAGCGGCAGAAATGGAAACTAATTAGGTCAGCGTGTAGGACTTGACGCGTGTTGTATAACTGCCAAATATGAAGGCCCTATCCTCTATAGATCGGTAGATATAGGCCAGTAGGCTATTCAAATTGTATCAGTCGGCTATTCGCAGCACCGCCCCCTGGCGGCAGAAATGGAAACTAATTAGGTCAGCGTGTAGGGCTTGACGAGTGTTGTATAACTGCCAAATATGAAGACCCTAGCCTCTATAGATCTTGAGATATAGGCCAGTAGGCTATTCAAATTCTATCAGTCGGCCATTCGCAGCACCGCCCCCTAGCGGCGGAAGTGGAAACTAATTAGGTCAGCGTGTAGGACATGACGAGTGTTGTATAACTGCCAACTATGAAGACCCTATCCTCTATAGATCGGGAGATATAGGCCAGTAGGCTATTCAAATTCTATCAGTCGGCTATTCGCAGCACCGCCCCCTAGCGGCGGAATGGAAACTAATTAGGTCAGCGTGTAGGACTTGACGAGTGTTGTATAACTGCCAAATATGAAGGCCCTATCCTCTATAGATCGGGAGATATAGGCCAGTAGGCTATTCAAATTCTATCAGTCGGCTATTCGCAGCACCGCCCCCTAGCGGCGGAAAAAGAAACTAATTAGGTCAGCGTGTAGGACTTGACGAGTGTTGTATAACTGCCAACCATTGAGGCCCTATCCACTACAGATCGGGAGATATAGACCAGTAGGCTATTCAAATTCTATCAGTCGGCTATTCGCAGCACCGCCCCCTAGCGGCGGAAAAAGAAACTAATTAGGTCAGCGTGTAGGACTTGACGAGTGTTGTATAACTGCCAACTATGAAGACCCTATCCTCTATAGATCGGGAGATATAGGCCAGTAGGCTATTCAAATTCTATCAGTCGGCTATTCGCAGCACCGCCCCCTAGCGACGGGAATGGAAACTAATTAGGTCAGCGTGTAGGACTTGACGAGTGTTGTATAACTGCCAAATATGAAGGCCCTATCCTCTATAGATCGGGAGATATAGGTCAGTAGGCTATTCAAATTCTATCAGTCGGCTATTCGCAGCACCACTCCCTAGACGTAGAAATGGAAACTAATTATGTCAGCGTGTAGGACCTGACGGGTGTTGTATAACTACCAAATATGGAGGCCCTATCCAGTATAGATCGGGAGTTATAGGCCAGTAGGCTATTCAAATTCTATCAGTCGGCTATTCGCAGCACCGCTCCCTAGCGGCAGAAATGGAAAATAATTAGGTCAGCGTGTAGGACTTGACGCGTGTTGTATAACTGCCAAATATGAAGGCCCTATCCTCTATAGATCGGTAGATATAGGCCAGTAGGCTATTCAAATTGTATCAGTCGGCTATTCGCAGCACCGCCCCCTGGCGGCAGAAATGGAAACTAATTAGGTCAGCGTGTAGGGCTTGACGAGTGTTGTATAACTGCCAAATATGAAGACCCTAGCCTCTATAGATCTTGAGATATAGGCCAGTAGGCTATTCAAATTCTATCAGTCGGCCATTCGCAGCACCGCCCCCTAGCGGCGGAAGTGGAAACTAATTAGGTCAGCGTGTAGGACTTGACGAGTGTTGTATAACTGCCAACTATGAAGACCCTATCCTCTATAGATCGGGAGATATAGGCCAGTAGGCTATTCAAATTCTATCAGTCGGCTATTCGCAGCACCGCCCCTAGCGGCGGAAGTGGAAACTAATTAGGTCAGCGTGTAGGACTTGACGAGTGTTGTATAACTGCCAAATATGAAGACCCTATCCTCTATAGATAGGGAGATATAGGCCAGTAGGCTATTCAAATTCTATCAGTCGGCTATTCGCAGCACCGCCCCCTAGCGGCGGAAATGGAAACTAATTAGGTCAGCGTGTAGGACTTGACGAGTGTTGTATAACTACCAAATATGGAGGCCCTATCCACTACAGATCGAGAGATATAGACCAGTAGGCTATTCAAATTCTATCAGTGGGCTATTCGCAGCACCGCCCCCTAGCGGTGGAAATGGAAACTAATTAGGTCAGCGTGTAGGACTTGACGAGTGTTGTATAACTGCCAACTATGAAGACCCTATCCTCTATAGATCGGGAGATATAGGTCAGTAGGCTATTCAAATTCTATCCTATTTGCAGCACCACTCCCTAGCGGCAGAAATAAACTGATCGCGGTAGGACTATAGGCCCAGTAGGCTATTCAAATTCTATCAGTCGGCTATTCGCAGCACCGCTCCCTAGCGGCAGAAATGGAAACTATTAGGTCAGCGTGTAGGACTTGACGAGTGTTATATAACTGCCAAATATGAAGGCCCTATCCTCTATAGATCGGTAGATATAGGCCAGAAGGCTATTCAAATTCTATCAGTCGGCTATTCGCAGCGCTGCCCCCTAGCGGCGGAAATGGAAACTAATTAGGTCAGCGTGTAGGACTAGACGAATGTTGTATAACTGTCAACTATGAAGACCCTATCCTCTATAGATCGAGAGATATAGGCCAGTAGGCTAATCAAATTCTATCAGTCGGCTATTCGCAGCACCGCCCCCTAGTGGCGGAAGTGGAAACTAATTAGGTCAGCGTGTCGGACTTGACGATTGTTGTATAACTGCCAAATATGAAGACCCTATCCTCTATAGATCGGGAGATATAGGCCAGTAGGCTATTCAAATTCTATCAGCCGGCTATTCGCAGCACCGCTCCCTAGCGGCAGAAATGGAAACTAATTAGGTCAGCGGGTAGGACTTGACGAGTGTTGTATAACTGTCAACTATGAAGACCCTATTCTCCATAGATCGGGAGATATAGGCCAGTAGGCTAATCAAATTCTATCAGTCGGCTATTCGCAGCACCGCCCCCTAGCGGCGGAAGTGGAAACTAATTAGGTCAGCGTGTAGCACTTGACGAGTGTTGCATAACTGCCAAATATGAAGACCCTATCCTCTATAGATCTGGAGATATAGGCCAGTAGGCTATTCAAATTCTATCAGTCGGCTATTCGCAGCACCGCCCCCTAGCGGCGGAAATGGAAACTAATTAGGTCAGCGTGTAGGACTTGACGAGTGTTGTATAACTACCAAACATTGAGGCCCTATCCACTACAGATCGGGAGATATAGACCAGTAGGCTATTCAAATTCTATCAGTCGGCTATTCGCAGCACCGTCCCCTAGCGGCGGAAAAGGAAACTAATTAGGTCAGCGTGTAGGACTTGACGAGTGTTGTATAACTGCCAACTATGAAGACCCTATCCGCTATAGATCGGGAGATATAGGCCAGTAGGCTTTCAAATTCTATCAGTCGGCTATTCGCAGCACCGCCCACTAGCGGCGGAAGTGGAAAATAATTAGGTCAGCGTGTAGGACTTGACGAGTGTTGTATAACTGCCAAATATGAAGACCCTATCCTCTACAGATCGGGAGATATAGGCCAGTAGGCTGTTCAAATTCTATCAGTCGGCTATTCGTAGCACCGCCCCCTAGCGGCGGAAATAAAAACTAATTAGGTCAGCGTGTAGGTCTTGACGAGTGTTGTATAACTACCAAATATGGAGGCCCTATCCACTACAGATCGAGTGATATAGACCAGTAGGCTATTCAAATTCTATCAGTGGGCTATTCGCAGCACCGCCCCCTAGCGGCGGAAGTGGAAACTAATTAGGTCAGCGTGTAGGACTTGACGAGTGTTGTATAACTGCCAAATATGAAGACCCTATCCTCTATAGATCGGGAGATATAGGCCAGTAGGCTATTCAAATTCTATCAGTCGGCTATTCGCAGCACCGCCCCCTAGCGGCGGGAATTAAAACTAATTAGGTCAGCGTGTAGGTCTTGACGAGTGCTGTATAACTACCAAATATGGAGGCCCTATCCACTACAGATCGAGAGATATAGACCAGTAGGCTATTCAAATTCTATCAGTGGGCTATTCGCAGCACCGCTCCCTAGCGGTGGAAATGGAAACTAATTAGGTCAGCGTGTAGGACTTGACGAGTGTTGTATAACTGCCAACTATGAAGACCCTATCCTCTATAGATCGGGAGATATAGGTCAGTAGGCTATTCAAATTCTATGAGTCGGCTATTCGCAGCACCACTCCCTAGCGGCAGAAATCGAAACTGATTAGGTCAGCGTGTAGGACTTGACGGGTGTTGTATAACTACCAAATATGGAGGCCCTATCCAGTATAGATCGGGAGTTATAGGCCAGTAGGCTATTCAAATTCTATCAGTCGGCTATTCGCAGCACCGCTCCCTAGCGGCAGAAATGGAAACTAATTAGGTCAACGTGTAGGACTTGACGCGTGTTGTATAACTGCCAAAGATGGAGGCCCTATCCACTACAGATCGGGAGATATAGACCAGTAGGCTATTCAAATTCTATCAGTGGGCTATTCGCAGCACCACCCCCTAGCGGTGGAAATGGAAACTAATTAGGTCAGCGTGTAGGACTTGACGAGTGTTGTATAACTGCCAACTATGAAGACCCTCTCCTCTATAGATCGGGAGATATAGGCCAGTAGGCTATTCAAATTCTATCAGTCGGCTATTCGCAGCACCGCCCCCTAGCGGCGGAAGTGGAAACTAATTAGGTCAGCGTGTAGGACATGACGAGTGTTGTATAACTGCCAACTATGAAGACCCTATCCTCTATAGATCGGGAGATATAGGCCAGTAGGCTATTCAAATTCTATCAGTCGGCTATTCGCAGTACCGCCCCCTAGCGGCGGAAGTGGAAACTAATTAGGTCAGCGTGTAGGACTTGACGAGTGTTGTATAACTGCCAAATATGAAGGCCCTATCCTGTATAGATCGGGAGATATAGGTCAGTAGGCTATTCAAATTCTATCAGTCGGCTATTCGCAGCACCACTCCCTAGCGGTAGAAATGGAAACTAATTATGTCAGCGTGTAGGACTTGACGGGTGTTGTATAACTACCAAATATGGAGGCCCTATCCAATATAGATCGGGAGTTATAGGCCAGTAGGCTATTCAAATTCTATCAGTCGGCCATTCGCAGCACCGCTCCCTAGCGGCAGAAATGGAAACTAATTAGGTCAGCGTGTAGGACTTGACGCGTGTTGTATAACTGCCAAATATGAAGGCCCTATCCTCTATAGATCGGTAGATATAGGCCAGTAGGCTATTCAAATTGTATCAGTCGGCTATTCGCAGCACCGCCCCCTGGCGGCAGAAATGGAAACTAATTAGGTCAGCGTGTAGGGCTTGACGAGTGTTGTATAACTGCCAAATATGAAGACCCTAGCCTCTATAGATCTTGAGATATAGGCCAGTAGGCTATTCAAATTCTATCAGTCGGCCATTCGCAGCACCGCCCCCTAGCGGCGGAAGTGGAAACTAATTAGGTCAGCGTGTAGGACATGACGAGTGTTGTATAACTGCCAACTATGAAGACCCTATCCTCTATAGATCGGGAGATATAGGCCAGTAGGCTATTCAAATTCTATCAGTCGGCTATTCGCAGCACCGCCCCCTAGCGGCGGAAGTGGAAACTAATTAGGTCAGCGTGTAGGACTTGACGAGTGTTGTATAACTGCCAAATATGAAGACCCTATCCTCTATAGATAGGGAGATATAGGCCAGTAGGCTATTCAAATTCTATCAGTCGGCTATTCGCAGCACCGCCCCCTAGCGGCGGAAATGGAAACTAATTAGGTCAGCGTGTAGGACTTGACGAGTGTTGTATAACTACCAAATATGGAGGCCCTATCCACTACAGATCGAGAGATATAGACCAGTAGGCTATTCAAATTCTATCAGTGGGCTATTCGCAGCACCACCCCCTAGCGGTGGAAATGGAAACTAATTAGGTCAGCGTGTAGGACTTGACGAGTGTTGTATAACTGCCAACTATGAAGACCCTATCCTCTATAGATCGGGAGATATAGGTCAGTAGGCTATTCAAATTCTATCAGTCGGCTATTTGCAGCACCACTCCCTAGCGGCAGAAATGGAAACTAATTAGGTCAGCGTGTAGGACTTGACGGGTGTTGTATAACTACCAAATATGGAGGCCCTATCCAGTATAGATCGGGAGATATAGGCCAGTAGGCTATTCAAATTCTATCAGTCGGCTATTCGCAGCACCGCTCCCTAGCGGCAGAAATGGAAACTAATTAGGTCAGCGTGTAGGACTTGACGAGTGTTGTATAACTGCCAAATATGAAGGCCCTATCCTCTATAGATCGGTAGATATAGGCCAGTAGGCTATTCAAATTCTATCAGTCGGCTATTCGCAGCACCGCCCCCTAGCGGCGGAAGTGGAAACTAATTAGGTCAGCGTGTAGGACTTGACGAGTGTTGTATAACTGCCAAATATGAAGACCCTATCCTCTATAGATCGGGAGATATAGGCCAGTAGGCTATTCAAATTCTATCAGTCGGCTATTCGCAGCACCGCCCCCTAGCGGCGGAAATGGAAACTAATTAGGTCAGCGTGTAGGACTTGACGAGTGTTGTATAACTGCCAACTATGAAGACCCTATCCTCTATAGATCGGGAGATATAGGCCAGTAGGCTATTCAAATTCTATCAGTCGGCCATTCGCAGCACCGCCCCCTAGCGGCGGAAATGAAAACTAATTAGGTCAGCGTGTAGGTCTTGACGAGTGTTGTATAACTACCAAATATGGAGGCCCTATCCACTACAGATCGAGAGATATAGACCAGTAGGCTATTCAAATTCTATCAGTCGGCTATTCGCAGCACCGCCCCCTAGCGGTGGAAATGGAAACTAATTAGGTCAGCGTGTAGGACTCGACGAGTGTTGTATAACTGCCAACTATGAAGACCCTATCCTCTATAGATCGGGAGATATAGGCCAGTAGGCTATTCAAATTCTGTCAGTCGGCTATTCGCAGCACCGCCCCTAGCGGCGGAAGTGGAAACTAATTAGGTCAGCGTGTAGGACTTGACGAGTGTTGTATAACTGCCAACTATGAAGACCCTATCCTCTATAGATCGGGAGATATAGGCCAGTAGGCTATTCAAATTCTATCAGTCGGCTATTCGGAGCACCGCCCCCTAGAGGCGGAAGTGGAAACTACTTAGGTCAGCGTGTAGGACTTGACGAGTGTTGTATAACTGCCCAATATGAAGACCCTATCCTCTATAGATCGGTAGATATAGGCCAGTAGGCTATTCAAATTCGATCAGTTGGTTATTCGCAGCACCGCCCCCTTAGCGGCGGAAGTGGAAACTACTTAGGTCAGCGTGTAGGACTTGACGAGTGTTGTATAACTGCCAAATATGAAGACCCTATCCTCTATAGATCGGGAGATATAGGCCAGTAGGCTATTCAAATTCTATCAGTCGGCTATTCGCAGCACCGCACCCTAGCGGCGGAAATGGAAACTAATTAGGTCAGCGTGTAGGACTTGACGAGTGTTGTATAACTACCAAATATGGAGGCCCTATCCACTACAGATTGAGAGATATAGACCAGTAGGCTATTCAAATTCTATCAGTGGGCTATTCGCAGCACCGCCCCCTAGCGGTGGAAATGGAAACTAATTAGGTCAGCGTGTAGGACTTGACGAGCGTTGTATAACTGCCAAATATGAAGACCATATCCTCTATAGATGGGAGATATAGGCCAGTAGGCTATTCAAATTCTATCAGTCGGCTATTCGCAGCACCGCCCCCTAGCGGCGGAAATGGAAACTAATTAGGTCAGCGTGTAGGACTTGACGAGTGTTGTATAACTGCCAAATATGAAGACCATATCCTCTATAGATCGGGAGATTTAGGCCAGTAGGCTATTCAAATTCTATCAGTCGGCTATTCGCAGCACCGCCCCCTAGCGGCGGAAATGGAAACTAATTAGGTCAGCGTGTAGGACTTGACGAGTGCTGTATAACTGCCAAATATGAAGACCCTATCTGCCTTAATTTAGGAGATATACGTCAGAATGTTATTCATATTCCAAATAATGACTGGTCCACTGAATCGCCAACTGAACTGTGAACTGCTCTCTAACTTCACGAACATCAGGTTTATAGCAAAGTTCCAATCCATATTCCAGGCCTGCCTACATGTACTCTGTTAAACATGTTAAACAGGCACACCATTTCTTAACATAGAACGTCTTGATATGGCCAGTTGAAACTTTCATTTTCCTCAGTTGTCTATATGAATTTTCTCTGTCCCAATGATGGAAATCATAATATCTGGGGCTAACTGTCATTGTACATAGGTTGACAATATCTCTCATACATATCCTTGTTGTAGGCCAAATATAAATATCAATGTCAAGTAGTGCTTCAGCAGCAGTTTCCTACCTTTCTGCTGTGGCTGCTCTATCTTCTGATTCTTTCAAGCGTTCGTCCCAACTGTCTGATTCAACTAACAAACTGGAAATGATAGAAACACAGGATATGACCCTGCCAGGCTGTTCTAATATAGCTGTACTGTAAACTGAATTACACTATCATTCAATCACTGACTCCCAAAGGGCCATGTTCCCTTTCCTCAGGCAGCGGCCCATACATACTGCACCCTAAAACGCACGCCAACTACCAGTTGGACGGCAAAGAAAAGAGACATACTGCGCACAGGCACACTGATTTTTCTCGGTTCAATAAAAAAAATTATTTGTTGGAGTGAAAATGTGTTGTACTTACATGTAACATATAGTTGCTATTAACAAGAATCTTCTGGTATGTTCTTGATCAAATATAAGCAGATCAGCTGTGCAAGTGTGACCACAAGGAGGTTATCCATAGCAGTTTGTATTTATTTGTGTACCTGCCCTGCATACTTCATAGCGTAAACGTGCAAAAACATTTTCTAGCGAGAGATACTGAGTCTGTTATTCACTCATGGACAGTTCATTGTTTAATAAGTGTTGAGGTGTATATCTGCTGTTACTTCCTCCGAGGTATCACTGCAGAGAGCGGAGTATTTGTATCTGTTTGGGTCCCTTGTTTCTGTAGTAAGTGTGCTGCTCAACAGTAATTGTACTGGCTTGGCCTGATTTTCTCCTCGACAGGCAGAGATCAGTCGGACAACATTTTTAGCGTGCATACAGAAATATAACATTGGAACTGAATAGATATTTCTTCTACGGTTTGTGGATAGTTCATACATAATACAGGAAACTAATCTGTAAGCATTCTTCTGTGATTTATAAGCATTTAACGGTACTTTCACTGTACAGCCGGCATGATACAATGATCCCATGCTTATGAAATTAATTATCTTTTATAATTAATTACCGGCAATATACACGTAAAAGCTATTTTATTTTAGATGGAAAAATACCGAAATAATATAAAATGGGAGGAAAAAATGATCACCATATAAATAACAGAAATGGGGCTCGAACCCACGACGAAAAAAAGCTTTATTTCTGGGCTTCTAACCTATTAAGCTAACACATATCCATAGCAATTTGCATCCCTATTAGTAAACACATTTTTGTCAACAAGGTGACCATTAATTTTTAATTTCATTTTTTAGTAGTCAAGGCAAGTCAGAACCAAAATATATTGATGGTTAAACTGTATGGAATGGCAAGATAAACTGAATAAACTGATTTTTATTCTGGTTCTTGGCTGCCCACTACACAAAACGGCGTAAAATACGTCCAATTTATTGAAAATGAAGTTTTGATGCGTTTTTAACTTTCAATTCGATCCTTGCTCGCAACAAAATTACCTCGTTTTCTTTAAATATTGGAACTTAAGTATGTGTACTCGGGGGTTTCGCTCCAAAAATAACACATCCACAACATTTTACAGAGGGGCTAGCTGTGGGCCAATAGCCAGAGAAAGGGGATCTTTGAGGATCATATTCTGATTTGCCTAAATACAGTGAAACCTGTGTAACCTGACCATGCCTGGGACCAGATTAGAATGTCAGCTTTACCCCGTTCACCGATCATTCCCTGTTTATAATTATACACCTAGCCTACATAGCCTATATAAAGCCAGACCTAGGGGTAGATCGGTGAAAGGGTTAAGAGGATTCTGATTTACCAAGGTTCTAAATTTAAATATTGGGACCATGTATATGTTATTTTCATGGGGGTGATACATATTACCAGGGTTACTGCTGATATTCAAGGTATCGGGATATATGTTACCATAGTTACTGCTGATATTCAAGGTATCGGGATATATGTTACCATAGTTACTGCTGATATTCAAGGTATCGGGATATATGTTACCATAGTTACTGCTGATATTCAAGGTATCGGGATATATGTTACCATAGTTACTGCTGATTTTTCGGAGGCGGTGATACATTACCATGGTTACTGCTGATATTCAAGGCATGGGAAAATCTGTTACCATAGTTACTGCTGATATTCAAGGTATATGTTGCCATAGTTACCATTCAATCTGTGACTTCTCATAATCTTCATCATTCTGCTCTAAGTTAGATTCTAGTCTGTCAGCTATGGAACTGAAATGAAGAACAGTACATGTTCACAGCGAGGGAGATCAGACATCTGTAGATTCCCCAATACAGAGTCAGTTAAGGCTACACAACACAAGAAAGAATAAACCTGACAAATGTAATTTAAAACTTCACACAGCAGAGCACACTTATTATTGTCTGGATGTTTATATGATAAGGTGTTACACTTTGTGTGACATCTATGACAAAATACCAACCTACTTTATTCAAAAATTATTTCTTTTCTAATAGATCAAAGTTCTGATTGTTGGGGTTCATCATGGTGAATAGGCCCACTTAGGCATTCTGATTGGTCCAACTTTAATAGGCATTCTGATTGGGCCAACTTTAATAGGCATTCTGATTGGGCCAACTTTAATAGGCATTCTGATTGGGCCAACTTTAATAGGCATTCTGATTGGGCCAACTTTAATAGGCATTCTGATTGGGCCAACTTTAATAGGCATTCTGATTGGGCCAACTTTAATAGGCATTCTGATTGGTCCAACTTTAATAGGCATTCTGATTGGGCCAACTTTAATAGGCATTCTGATTGGGCCAACTTTAATAGGCATTCTGATTGGGCCAACTTTAATAGGCATTCTGATTGGGCCAACTTTAATAGGCATTCTGATTGGGCCAACTTTAATAGGCATTCTGATTGGACCAACTTTAATAGGCATTCTGATTGGGCCAACTTTAATAGGCATTCTGATTGGGCCAACTTTAATAGGCATAATTCATCCCCATGATCACAGTACATATCACACATAATGATCACATACATTGATGAAAAAACTTCATCCACCTTTTTAAATTGTCATGAACAAGTAAGTCTGAGTCATCATAAATACTGAAGTATTTAAGTTCACCTTGGTTCTGATAAGTTTGATCTCTCCTCATCAATGATATCAGACGATGGCACATCTGAAAAATACAGGTCAATATAAGGTTTGAGTGAGTGAGTGATTTACAGCAGTAGATCATGTTCAAACTTTGAAAGTGAGAATTTAAAAGTTCAGTGATGGTTCATCAGTGAACATTTGATTAAACATTTTATGGGAAACAAATGGGAGTCACCATCTCATGATGTGTAGAAGTGTTCAGCGATGACAAATACTTAATAGGGGAATAGCAATATATTCAAGTTTAAAGCCCATTTTTCACAAGTTTTCAAAATCAAAATTTCTTCAAATTTACCAAAGAATGTGGAATTTATACAGTCCTGGTGAAATATGAAATAAAAATGGTGGGTCACCATACAGTTTTTCAAATAGCAGCTGTACAACGCATGAATTGAGACTTTTCCGCCATTTCAAATAGCAGCTGTACAATGCATAAATTCAGACTTTTCCGCCCTATGTGGGGAGGGGGTGAGGGTGGGGAATTGGGCTGGAGATAGCAATATTCTTCGGGTTCTGACCGAATTGAAGATTCTTCCATTAATTAAACTAAATAATTACCTACTCTCTGTGTTTACCCACAAATATTTCCACCACCCTTATCTCTTACCCCTTTCTGATAGAACAAGCCCCCTGGGGTTTTAATCCCGCCAAATGTATAGCCCAACTTTTTATATTCTGTTAACTTGCTTAGACCTCGTTTGGTTAAAATATTCAAGTCAAGTTGGCTATCGGCTATTGGCTAGCAGTGAATACTGAACAAGTTTTGGGGGTGCATCAAGCATCAGCTATTGCTCACCTTGCATTCTGTGCTGTCTAACCGATGAATCTGACGGGCACAAATTTTGGTCAAAACTGTTTCACTTTGGAGTGACTGGTACATGTAATACGAATAAATGGTTCTGTTTTGCTAGATATCAATCTTTTGTGTACTTTTACCCTATTTGAGGCATATTCGTCATGTAAGATAAGCACAATAGGTGACTACACAGGGCTTGAAATTTACATTAAACTGCAGGACATGTCCTGCTGAAATTGTGCATTGTCCTGAAAGGTTTTAACCACATTTCTACAGGGATTCATAGAAGTCCAAAATTTTGCCACCGGATACTGAAATTTCAGTATTTTTTTTACCTCAATTGAGTTTTTATCAGTTTTTGCCACCGGCGTCTTGATTGCTATTGAGTTTTTTTGTGTTTTTGCCGCCGCCATATTTAATGGTTCTGAGATAGAGTTTAAAGCTTAGACTAAAGTAATATAACCTCAAATTTGACATAATCATTGAACTGTCTTAATTTATTTGAACAAGAATTGAATATTCTATCAAGTCAGCCTTCTAGGAGTGCAGTCTATCGGAGATGGCTCAATTCCCATCTCCTACCGACAACTGCACCCCAATTATTAGCATTGTTTCAGTTATGAAAATATTTTTGTCAATTTACATAATCCATATCCTTCCTGATTTGGAATGAACGAGATCTGAATTGCGATATTTAATCCCAATCAGGGGTTTTCCCTAAAATGTTGAACAGGCCTCGAAATAAGACAGCACGGGGTGATCAAAAAATTGATCCCGTGATTTTTGGTCCAGGTGATCAATTTTTTGATCTCCTAGTAGATCAACCACGTAACCAATCGATCACCTGAATTGATCACCTAAAACTAGAGATTTCATGTTGTATGAATGGATTGGTTTTTCTTAAGTGGAATTGTGCAAAATGACTCAATGTGCATGACAATTTACTAAATTCATTTCAGGAAATATATCCAAGTTAAACTTGACATTTTAAGAATGTGTTTTACTCCTTCCTGACTGTCTCTTCCGTACTAGTAGTGCTGTCGATTTCCGAGTGCCAGGCTGTCAAGCAGTGTTGAACCTTTCAAAATGGGTTCAAAATCAGTGTCTGTCAAGTCGTTGGAATTGACAAATAAAATGAAATAATGGATGGTATTTGATGCACGATACATTAATTTGAACCCCTGAACATACATTCGGAACATATTTGGCATTTTACAGCATTAGAAAATATTTAGGAAACGCAATTTGGCAAAAATATTGTACTGTAAAACTCACGTAAGAAATTTTATCACTTTCAGATCACTAACGATGGACGGTCTGTTTTGCTTCATTCCGACTAAATAACTCGTCTAAAATCTTATAGATGTCACGATATGTATTCCTGATTACACTTAGGATAAAGAATACTGAACATTTATTCAACATTTGGTAAAAATCCTGTTGTTTACGCGACGCATGGTTTCGGTGAGCGAAGCCAAACACCATTGTGATTCTGTCCACGGCGCATGCGTACTCAAGCGATATTTATGCTTGACCAATCAGAAAGTCGGGTTACGTCAGGTGATCAGGTTTTCGCGGGGTTGAATGAAGACTTTAAAACACATGACCATTTTACCCAATAACATCGACGCATTTCTACTACGTGACCCAAATGCCTGTGTAATGGGAACAAGAGTTGTTGCCCTTCAATTTTTTTATCTCGAATGTGGAGAATGTGTTCCTGTAAACGATCTTGTAAACGACGCGCGTACGTCTAAAAAATTTTTTAAACGGATTTGTTGGTCGAATTAAGAGTTTTAGCATTCACCGGAATTGAGTTTATAGCTGAGAAATTGAATATTTACTGTGCTAAACGCACACACTTCAGTTTTTTACAGTCCGAATTGCGTGGCAAAAACCGACGTGTATGAATCCCTGTTCTATCCTTTTGTATTGTGTGCAGGACAAAAACTAGCTAAGAATCAATTTTGTCCTGCTTATCTCATTCAATATTTCAACCCCTGCTACATGTAGGGAGCCTTGTTCAACCTGGAAAAGCTACTTGACAAGCTGTATTGCACACTGTCATGACTGTGTTCCTGATTTGATTCTTGCATGCCAAACTGTCCTTATTTTAAGGTCTCAGTCATGTCAGGACACTAATAATAGGATATATTCAGTCTGTTTCAAAAGATTAATAAAATCCCCATGTTATGGCTCCATAGGCAACCTGATTTAATCCCTTAAAGTCGCTTTCAACAATCTTTCAGTCATTTTCAGTCACACACGGAACCCCACGAGTACTAGGGTCCTATTCCTTTTTACATACAAGACCCTACGGGTACCCCAGTTAATCGCCCCTTACTGTGTATGCACGACGACACCCCAGGACACAACGGGGCCTCATTTTAAATGTCCGTCAACATTTGAGAAATTCTCTCTCTATGAAACATTATTTGTGAAAAAGTGAAGAAAGCAGTAAGCTCGAGGGATTTTTCTTGGCTGAATGCCACACCAACTAGAAGGCGATTTGATTTTTGTTGGTACATGTAGTTTTGTATGGCAAATGATGGATATCCAAATCGACACTGGCATACTGTATGCATATCTGATAGTGGTACCCATCAAAAAGCAAGGTCGGACTTTCCAATTCTAATTCCACTATGGTTATACCCATTGGATACTGATTAGATGAAACCTGAACGGTACTGGAAGTGCACCTTTCCTACTAGTAAGACAGTACTGGACAGTTTAGTTCCCAACCAATCAGTTACGGTACTAAGTGGTTGTGGTAGTCATTTATCTGTCTGTGGACAGATTAATTGATAGATTTGTTTGATTTCCAAGTTTCCCAACTCTTACCACTGAAGGGAGTTTTGATACTAAGTCTTTTTGCACTAAAACTGGATCGTCGCCGTGCTTTCTGTTTGATCTTCTTCGCACTACTCCCTCCGCTACTACTCCTCCTCTGCAAATAGAAAGTCAGTAAAATGAAACTCAGCAGTGTAAGAAATGGCGGCCTGCTATTGGCTAAAAGCAGGTCAAAATTTTGACACAGCAGGCGACATAAAAATTGGTCCACTTGAAACAAAATTAAAAGAAACTAGAGCCTTAAGTAGGCCCTGAAACGGACAGGCTATGTTGGAAAAATTCCACTAACTCTTGGATGTTCCATCCCAAGAGACAATTTGTCCAGTCTCGCACAACTCTCTCAACAAGGATCTCTAGTGAATTAGTGTAATTGTACAGGTAACACATGTATATATTTAAAAAAATAACTTGTGACAGATGGGACAAATTCCAAATTTCATTTATTATGAAACCGATTTAAGGCCGCTGATAATTAATGGTTCGTTTCCCGTAATCATGATCCCTCATCTATATTTTGAGGGCAAATAATTAAAATCACGACTAAGCACAACACCACCACAGATCAACCCCAGCGGTGATGTAAAGTAAAGCAGTATAAATTTTAAAGCTGAGGAGAGGCATCTTTAACTCTCACGAAGCCAGAATTAGGAGATGTGGTGATAAGAGTGAGTGTCGTGACTGTCCTAAAACAACAAGGACTCATACAGGAGTAGAATTAGTCTACAAAACAGGACTCAGATGTAGCTGCCTTTGCAGCTTTATACATCACCGGGACACCCTATAAAAAAACATGACTTTGCCCTTTCACATCACCTTTTGGAATCTCTAGAGTGACCAGATCTGCACATGTGCCTTCAGAGAGGGTGGCACTGTGCAATTATTTTGTTGTTTGGTATTGTTTTCTGGATGATTTTAAATTATAAGTAAATAGTAAATCCATCCTTTCATCCGGTCTGAAGTGCTGAGAAAAGATGATGCACTATGCAGAAGACAGTGTTAAACAAGACATCAATTGAACCCAAGATGCACCTGAAACATACTCAGTAGACAAAAACATGGCTAAACCCAGGAGATAAATATGGTTAGCTGCAATAGAGGGAAGGAGATGATCATCAGATCAGCTGATCAATATGTGATAGTAATAGGATTGTTCTATTATCAAATAAATGTTTCAGGGAATCATGCTGCAAAACCAGGCTCTATCTTTGTAAATGTTGAAGAACTCATACATCAGTTTATGGTGTTTCAAGAATCATACATGACCTTATAATCTGCATTCACGTAAAGGAATATCAGATGGAAGTGTATTTTTCAATAATCAAGGGGCATAACTGAGGAAAAAATGTTGGATCAGGCTGAAAAGATAATGTGCACATCTTCAAATGGTGATAATAATTTGAAGATTATAATGCATGCAACTTTAAAAAGAATCCAGCAAAAGCTCTAAATGTATGAGGAATTGAGTCCACAAGAGAAAACAGCAGATAGAAGTGGGATTTTTTTTGATGATGATGAAGGGGCATAACTCTGATCAGGTCAATAAGGTCACATGCACCTCTTCAATTGGTGATGATAATGTGGGGGAAATTTGGAAAGAATCCAGCAAAACCTCATGGATGAGTTGCATTCACAAGAAAAGATAGCTGAAGTAATTCATTTTTTTCAACATTCAAGGGGCACAACTCTGGAGAAAATATTTGATAGGGTCGAAAAGGTTACATGCACATCTTGACATGGTGGCATATTTGGAAAGAATCCAGCAAAACCTCTTTGCTGTTCTGCGTTCACAAAAAAGGTAGCTCATGAAAGTATTTTTATGTACGTCTAAGGGTCATAACTCTTGAAAAACATCGGATCGGATCAAAAGATCACATGCATACATGTATCTTCAAATGGTGACAATAAATTATAATATGTGACAAATTTGGAAACAATCCAGTCAAGTCTCTGACAAGTTGCATTCACAAGAAAAGGTAACTGATGAAAGTAGTTTTTCCGACGTTTAAGGGGCACAACTCTGGAGAAAACATCCGATCGGATTTATAACTTCACATGGACATCTTCACAATGTGACAATAATGTGTGGCAAAATCTCTGCTGTGTTGCAACTGAACTCATTTTACAGTGACAATAACGCATGAATCAGAAAATAGGTATCATGGTGACTTTCAAAATACTGAAAATTCAAACAAAAGTGAAGTCCATGAATCAAAATAATACTGCATTGGTAAAATGGTTTGTTGCATATTCAACATCATGTCAGCAATGACATTTCGTGCCTTTTACGGCTGGAGAGTTCAATCTCGGGACGGTTCTATTATCTTCAGCAAACAAAATCCCCAACCGAGGTATGAACATTCCGAATCCATGACATTTTCCTCTTCAGACATTTTCCCCTTCAGATATTTCCCCCTTCAGATATTTCCCGCTCCTATATATTCATTTACTATGACTTTGTATGTATGTATAACAAAGTTAAAATATTGACAATGAAAGTACTGATAGTACTGATGTCGCGTTTCAGCATTCTCATGCCATCAGATTGCATTCGTCCTACAACAGTCAGATATAGGCAGGCCTACCCTATGATTGCACTGGGCGTTAATGTGCGGCGCACAATGTCTGCCCTCATTGCTCTTGGCAGGCATATAAACATGCCAAATTATAGAAAATAACAGAAGAAAAAAAGTACTCCACTTGTTTCTGTCAATATTTCAACTTTGCTACACGTTTGTACGCAGTCATACTTACAAGAATATAAGCATGATAAGTAAGGGTAGTATTGTGAACACTATGTTTGTGCGCAATGCTATGATTGTTGCGCAACCTGATAAAATGCAATCAGGAAATTATGTTACGTCAGCGATCCGACGACCAAGTCTTCTGACAAAACCTGTTTTACATGTTTTGGCGGAAGACACGCTATCCACAAGGCTCCCGAACAACATAAATGAATGGAACGAGTTGAAAGAGGCGAAACCATATAGCCATGAACCGAAATGCAATCATATTTTTCTTCATAGGTATTTCGAGCGGGCCAAAGTAAACAATACAATAAGGACTGATATTAATAGAATCAACAATTGCATATAAATCTTTCTTTCTAAAACTCTGTAAATCGTCTGCAATCTTTGAAACATTTTATAGACACGCTCTTCCGCTTTAGTTTCCCAGGAATGAGGCACTCGACGGATGTGACCCGCCTGTGTTACACAGTAGGCCTACGCTCAGTCAACCCGCAGGACTTAATTTTCTTATGTCAGCTACCCGGCCCTTTAATTGTTTTCACCTAAACCGGTATTAGAGTTATTTCTCTTGCTTTGAAGTTCTCTTTGAACACCTGACTTCCGCTCTGCTAACATTTGCAGTTTTGATGGCGATTTCATTTGGATGTTTTACGCTTGAAAGGCAAATGATATCATGCTCTTGTGGCTTCCTTCTATATGTGCGTATCTTTATTTATTTGTTATCACAAAAAGATAATTTAAACATATTAATCCTACTAAGGGGGAAATTGTCCACAGGTGGAAATGGAAAATGTCTGCAGGGGGAAATATCCACGTAGTCGTACCAAAGATCCCCCCCTCTCACTACTAAAAGATATCCCCCCGACGTCATCCCCCCACCCTGTCCTCGGACGTAACGCCCAACCCCACCCCAGAACAAATTCCCCAGAGAGAATACGTCGGGCGGAGGGAGAATATGTCTGGGTGGCTACCTCAGGCATGCAGGGCGGTGGGATGGGAATTTATCTAGGCCTAGTAGTTCTCTCCCCACTAAAATGAGGAGAGACCTAGCCCTATATCATTTGGGAGGACGCATTCGACTAGACTGGATCCAGTCCGTTTTATAATGTATATTTCAGGGGTAATAAAGGGAAGTAACTCTGCCTAAAGAAATGCTAGAAACAGGGACTGGATGCGACATCACAAGGGAGCTAGCTTTGCAAGAAAACGTGCACAGTATCATATGTTGTGCATTTTTTTCCATTGAAAACTCAGTATTTTGTCCTTGCTCCCCACTCGAAGGATTTGATTGGTTCATTCATATATATACACGCTGGAAGCAATCAACCTCCCCACAGCGCATGCTCCATTTCGCAGGCTCCATTACCATCCCTGCCACCAATAGCGGAACTTGACCTTTACTACGTTGCTATGACGTATAGGCATGATAGGGGAAACCAACCAACGCACGGATCAGTTTGAATCCGGCCGAACAACTCCTTTAGTGTTGCACATGAGCGAACTACTTTTCATATGCTTTGTCCAGATAAACAGGGAAAATTATCTCTAGATAATTCTTTTTAACGCTAGGTCAACAGAGGTATTATGCAGACTTGAAAAGTAATCGAAATGTTCGGTAAACATTTATTTTACTATATATGATGTCACTTCCGGCGATGTGCGCGAAGGCCCCGAATCCGGTCCAAAAATCTGACTGGTGGCTGGGGTACCGTACTATTAGACCCCCAGCGAGGTGGTTGGGAAGCAATGCGTTCATGTGACGTCAACAATGGGAATGACATTACCCATGGACAATTGGTGATCATGATGTCAGTAATGAGAATGACGTTACTACCGTGACGTCACAGTATGGCATTAGAATGAAATTGTTACAATTGTTGCCACTAAGGTCAACAAAAAACGTCAATCATTCAGGCTAGCCATGCCCCTAAATCGAATCTTTACACAAATGTCATTTAGGTATTATTGATAAATAGTACATATGAAATAGAGACTCGTCCAGTCTAGCATTTGACCAGAAAATGTAGTGCACAATCTTCCTCAGCTGATGAATCGGTCAACCAAGCGTCAAATCACATACCTTAAATACTTGGGAAGTATGTTATGCTTACAACCAATCATCATCTCAAAGGTACCGTACTCTTTTCTGTCACACCTATTCTTCACCTATTCTAGAATTTATCCATTTTCTAACAACCTTCAGCTTGTGGCATCAGGCCCTACGTAAGGCTGTCTGTCTCACATTACGACATTACAGGATTTTTGGCAATATATCGGTGCCGAGTTTTCTCAAAACAGTGAAATTTTTCTCAATATCTACATGTAATTTGTGCATTTTTAATCTGAAATTTCAAAGAAATCTATTCAGAATCCCTGATGTGCCCTTTTGAAATGAAGGCGAACCATCCCTCAGTAAATCCTGGCTACGGCCCTGTAATGTTGTAACATTGGGACTGGTCGCTATGACGTCATAAATTATTTAACATGCAAAGTTGTCAGGGTGAAATTCAATTTGGTTAATCTGACCCACGTTTATACTGAATTTTCATGAAATTTTAAGACAAAAATGCACAAATAATTAGTTCAGATGATGTATTGGTGAAATTTCACTGCTCTGAGAGAAATTGGCTCCTATATCAAGATTCAAGAATTTTATTGTACGAGACACTCAATGCTGAGCAGAGTACAACGAATAACATAACATTGCCAACAATTAAAATTTAAATTTCAGTGAGACAGACAGAAGGTGATCTAATTTCATACAGCAAAAATAGCGTTACCAATCGACTCTGTAGTTCTTGCGAGGTAGTTGAAAATGAATCTCATTTCTTGCTTTCCTGTGGCAGACATAGTGAAAAACGTGCTGAACTATTTAATGCTATTAGGCCCCATAAAAAAATGCCTTGTTTCCCATCATTGACTTTTCAAAAAGTCGGACGGGCAGTCCTTTTTTATTTTTTATTTTCGGAAGGGCATAGGAATGGTTCAGTTCATTCAGGAATCCACTGATATTAAGATAGTGATAGTCTAATTTGGTCCTAAAATGGTATATATACAATTCATTTTAAAGTTTCATTTTGTACACGGTCTTGGTAGAGATTGAATAAATACATTGGATAAATCGGCAGAAATCCCACAGCGTTTGTATTTCCATTCTCACCTCCTGCATACTGCTATATGTGAGGTCATCTCATTAAGACTTCGTAGTCGCAAATTCTCCATTCCTATGCAGGTAGACAGAACTCGAAAGCTGGTATGGGCAATTCCACGGTAACTCATGTTACACTTTAGCCATAACCTTCATGTTTACCCTGGGATTTTAATACTATGATTTGCATCCAGATCCTTCCTATTTTTCAAGGTAGTAATGTTAACTGGTAGCTTTGTTTTCCACACACAAACAGCAGTGTGTTATCAATAGTATTGAATTAATCTTATTGCAAAGTTCGGTAACTCATGTTACAGTAAACGGACATGCCCTCGGAGGGTACAGTGTTTCTCCGAAAAACCTCTGAATACTAATCAATTAATCTGAGAATTAAAAGTCTTTTCTTTTAGTACACTGTCTGGACTGTGTATTGTCCTGGTTCTAAACAACTGATGCAACACCGTTTTATTTCCACCGAGCTAAACATGTGGTAACTCATGTTACAGTAACTCATGTTACGGTTTGTCCAAATGAAAGAAGGAACAATTTAGTCTCCTGGAACATGTTTCTCTCGTGTCAAAAAAGTGTCTCAAACAACATGAAGAATGTAATTAAATAACTGTATAATATTTGAAATTCATCAACATGATTAATGGTCGATTCTGTGTGAAATTCAAGAAATTTAAGTATTATCTGATTATAAACGTTCTGAAGGCTACGTGTATAATCTTATCAAACTTCTCTGTGAACTGATTAGTGGCCATGGTTATTTGCTACATCAAGTTGATTCAAGTCTCTGGATCATCTGCTCTCTGTAGTAGAATATCTCGTCCTGAAGAAATGGCCATTTCCAATGATTCTCTGCAGTCTCTATCGCCAAAACTATTTAAATATTCTCCATGCCAAGAGCGGTAACCACACTGAGGAAACCGTCTCTGCCATACTCATAGACATACCAGTCCTCTAATTGGAGAATCAACAGGATTAGCAGTGATTTGGTGTTCTATAGGAGCATTAGCCCTTGACTGGATGAATGAGACCGTTGGTCCATCCATAATAAGATCTTTTTTTTTTTGCTCATTTCAATGCTTTTATTTGGGTGAAGACCCTTTATCTCGTCACTTTACAATTTTTCTTATCCGGACCATATCTCACTTACTATTTGATGAATATCTTCAAAACTTGCATGGAAGATGCTTAGTACCATACAGCTGTGCACTGTCAGATTTCCTTTCTGCGTTTCAATGATTTTTCACAGAGTTATGGTCCTTTATTTTGTTAGTAATTTCTCGTCCAGACCATATCTCTCGCTTACTATACCTTGTAGATGTGCACTGTTGGCTTTTTATGCATTTCGATGAATTTCCAAAGAGTTATGGCCCTTTATCCCATCAATCGATAATCTCTTGTCGAGACCAGATCTGGGTCACTATTTGATGAACAACTTCGAACCTTACATGAAAGATGCTTGTAATACTGTACAGACAGCATTGTCAGGTTTTACACAGATTAATGTTTATTCAGGAGTTGTGGCTAATTACAAGCAGAGGCACCTCGATTGTTCAGAGTTATCTCCCATTATGATGGTAACTCATGTTACAGGACCCCATTTTGGTAACTCATGTTACAAAGTAACTCATGTTACGAAGTTCAGCAGCTTCATAAATTATGATGCATGGATGAAATATCAATTCCACTGCTATAATTTCTTTCAGTGTGTATCAAAGGCAGAGAAAATTAACTGAGCAGCCAACAACTTCAATAATTTTCTTTGAAAACTAAAAACTGTCACTTTTTCGGTAACTCATGTTACAATAACTTGACACCAAATCTTGTCTCATTCATTTCTGCTAGCATTGCAGATATGCTCTTTCAACCACCAGTTTTAGAAAGACACTTCTTCCATAAAAAGTATAAAATCACTTTGGTTCAGCTGGCTATAACCAGATGAATCCTAAATCAACAGTGAAATATCAGTAATTTGTACATTTAAAGGGTTAAAAAATTTGGTAGTCATTAAAATTGCCTAATTTATTAAATCAAGCAGTAAATGAGTATATCAGCACTAAATTGTCAACCTTGAGGGACCTAGCCATAATGCTAAATGCATCATTTTGCCCACAGCTGATATTTATTTTTGCAAGTTTTGTCCGCGATATCATGGAATTGCCCGTATTGATAAAATCTGAATCATTGTGATTTGAAAGACAAAACTGGGGGTGTTTTATTCCAGCAGGAAACAATAAGCTGAGCTATTCTTGCGAAATGGAGAACATGACGATCATGAATTGACGATCATGAATATGACTTTGGGCAGTCATACCACGAAGTCCACTAGGCATGAAACTATATCACTGAGGAATAGAACAACGTTAGTTCTTCAACGGAAAATAAATATCAACTATACATTTATACCGTGACAATGCTGCAGATGTTGTGTTCCTGTATTACTACTATACATTTATATACGACTTATACACAAACAGAACGAAAATGAGATTACAACCATAAAATTGCAAACAGCGCGACAATATAACGGACATGTCGCCTTGATTACAGCAAAGATACTTGTCATTGAAAGACCTTCAACGAGGTCTAATTACAGATTAGAAAGTAACAGAATTATTATCACAGTTTTGGAAAGGACGACTAGATGAACATCTTCAGTATGTCCACACACAAAACAGTCAAGTAAGAAGTCTCGATCCAGGACAGTACCTAATAACCATGACATCCAATGGCGCACAGAAGAAACATCAAGTTGCTGGCAAGGCCCCGGTAATCACACAGGGTAAGACTGTCGCATATAAAATCTTGACATCAGCCCAGCTCCTTTGCCACAACAAGCATTCGTAGCGCGCCACAACAGTCGCTGGTGCAAACCAGAGTCAGTTCAGCCTTATTTTCATACCAAAAGAAACACCAACAAGGCAGGTGAGAAAAAAATAAAAAATAAAAAATAAATCGGGGCGGGCAGAAACATCGGGGCGGGCGGTGATGGGAAACAAGGCATTTTTTTATGGGGCCTTAAGGCTACTAGACCTGGGTATATCCAAGATAACAGCTCAAACTTATTCACTGCCCTTATGTCAACTAAAAATCCTTGTATTCTCCGTTGTGTGGCAAAATTTGTATTTGAATGTTTCGAAACTTACAAGTGAGGCTTTAAGGGTACTTCCCTTATATTTGTTGTAATTTAATGAGGTACTAGTATAGACTATGTGTATCATGTATCATGTGTTGCCCTAGTTCAACAAGCTGAACCCTACATAATCAATATCACAAAATTAAATGTCAGTAGGGTTCAGCTTGTTGAACTAGTGTTGCCCTCAATCTGATTAAAACTCAGACTTAATAAACCGCTCCTCTATCGGACATGTCGCTGAATTAATTCAGCGACATGTCCGATAGAGGAGCGGTTTATTAAGTCTGAGTTTTAATCAGATTGTGTTGCCCTTGACCCCTGCCGGGTGAAATTGTGCAAATAAATCTTATTTTATCTTATGTATTGAAATATTTGAACTGATAAATGCGATGAATTGATGTTGTTCACCCTTTTTGTAGCTGTTGTGGTAGCGGACATTTCTATTTTGAAAAAATAGAGCAACCCGTCGTGTCTTCCCAGTTCTTCCGCAACTTCGTGTTTCCCGCTTTTTGGAGATGTGCTCTCCAGGCAGGGTCACTTTTACAGTCGAAATAAAGTATGCGTAACTTCTGCTGGGAGAATTAACGGAAGTGCTGAATCCCGGAAGTATTGTTTGGCGCCTGCGCACTTCATCAGGAACTGAATAACAGAAATAACTTGACAAATGCGAAGCGGAAGAAAGTAGACAGAAAAACCCATGTTTTGAAATCGTTATCTGTATCTGGGTGTCTGAAGACTTGTTGGAGTCTGAGGACTTTTATGAGGGTAAGGATAGTGGTAACAGATGGTGATAGCTGCAGTATCACTCGTTGAAACATGCTGTCATTGTGTCGACATCACAGTTTTTCAACCCATTATTTGAAGGATATCGACGACATGAATGATTCATTGATGGTGACACGACCGTGTAATTTTTGTCTGTCATAGTCCACCCTAAGTTTGTGTGAGAGCCAAATCTCTGTTCAGGTTATGGACAATTTATGAATAGGTAACAGTCCCAGATACAGTGTGTGCGACATGCCGGGGGTTTTGTAGCTACTTTTCTCTACAAAGACTGTAGACACATTTAATTGAAACCTTTCATTGTAGCATGACTGCCCGGTTATTGGACACTTTTTATGAATAAGAGTCTGCAGGTCGGCCATGCAACCACGTATGACCGAGAAAGTAACACTGGACAAAGGACTACATCTTTAGTGATAAATCGTCATAAAAAAATATTGAAGAGAAAATACGGGGAGAGACTGGGAATAGTTGAAACGCAGGGACCATCCACGGTATGAAAATGCAAGTTTGCGCTCAGTTATTGGACACTTTTTCAGTGATGGATTTATGGGAAACTAATCCACTTACTGTAAAATTGTTTGTCCCCCAGTCTTTAGTAAACATCCAAGAATATTTAAACATGAATCCGCACTGTAGCCAACAAATGAGTTTTGGAATGAGCGTCGAAGATTCAACCGGTCCCAAATTTTGCAGTTTTTGGGAGTGTCCATTATCCTTGGCTGTCAATCAGTGCTATTGCCACTGTGAGTCACATGTCATGCTATCGTAAACTGGCTGCTTCCTGGAATTGCTCTGTTTTCAGACGGAGTGGCGGGAGAAATATACATCGTCTGCCAAACGCCGGTTGCGTTGAATTTAATCAAACCTACAATCAGGAATGAAACTCTGAAACTGGAGGAAATTTTCTGGTGTAATTTTTCACCCAAATTTGTGAAACTATTTCCGACCCGCATGAGGACTTAACGTGCACAAATTCCGTAAGTAAACAGAAATTTATCAGCGTGTCTTTGTAACTCAACTGTAAAATTAAATTTGTATTACAGTTGTCATGTAATATTCCCAGAAAATAGCCCCGCTGGGTCTAGGTGTCCAATAATAGGGCCTGTCCAATAACCGGGCAGTCATGCTAATTTATTCCAGGTCTCAACATAACTTCTCAGTGTAACAATGTTAAACGAGTCAAAATAGCTTGTATTCATCTTGGAATTATGTCATTTTCAGCACAATATAACTTTATATTACACATGACCCGCTCAGAAAAATAAATTAGCTTTTCGATTATCACCCTCGATTCGCATGCTCTGCTTTGCCTTTGTGGATGTGTGTGATCCGCAACTATCGCGTTTACTGCCAAAACTCGTATCAATCCTGCTGACAGTTCTGTTAGTTCAAAAGTTCAGTTCAGTTCAATTCAGTTTGTTTTCAGTTTTATTAGGTATCCATGTCAGTTATATCAACTGTTTTACAATGGAGCCAATAACATTAAAAATGTAGCAAACAAAAAATATATACATGAAAAAACAATCACACAATATAAATGAGCATATCACAGTTATATCACTTACACTACAGTGGTTTTATCACACGTGACAGACAATCATAAGTTTAAACAAACTTTGGTACTTGAGCCATTACAAATTTACGACATTTGAATTTAAAAGTAGTGTATGTTTTTGAGAACTGGATATCACCAGGCAGCTCATTCCATGCTCTGGTTGCATGAAATTTAAAAGAATTCTTGTGACATTTGTCGACATATATATTCAGTCTGGCACTGGCTCTTGTAAAATGCCGGGTCATATTTGTTAACGTTCTGTTAAATGTGGAGGCGCCAGGTTGTTCACAAATTTCCACATAAGTGTACATCTATTGAATATTATACGTTGATGTACACTTGGAAATTTGAGCTCAGAAAGCAAGTCGTGAGCATGACTCCAGGGGTGACTGTCGAGAATAACATGCATTATCCTATTTTGGATTCGTTGTAGTCTGCGAATATGAGTGATAGGTATATGCCCCCATACATTAGAGCAGTAGTCGAGATGGGGCAATACGAGCGTGTCACTGTGGTATAGGGTTTGACGCATTTTGATAGGACTAAATGGTGAGACTTTCTTGAGAATGCCAGCAGCTCTATTTAGTTTTGATAAAGACGAATTGAGATGATCTCTGAATTGCATGTTTTGGTAGACAGTAACCCCGAGATAGTTTATTGTCGTGGTTTGGGAAATGTTAGTTTCATCGACATCCAAGGACAGCGTACAATCTGTGACCCTACTACATTTTGCACTACTGCATATAATCATACATTTGGTTTTTTCCGCATGAAGACTTAACTTGTTAGCTCTTAGCCAATCATAGACAGAGGTCAATTAAAAGTTCGAATCTTTCAGTGAATAATTGGGCAGCCCATAAGGGGTCATAAATACTAATATCACATCAAATAGTCAACAACTCTGGCCTAGAAACCGCACCGAACAGAAGGTTATATTTTCAAAATGGCCATCGCATTCGCATAGGCTTAGCCATCTACCAGAAGTGTTAACGAGGCTGAATTATCGGGAAAATAAAAGAATGTCTCTGATATTTTTGTTCGTTAACTTCTGAAGAAATAGACCTTTCAGGAGATCCCAAAGAAAACTATGCAAATGATTAATTATGGACAAATCATTCACTAAGTGATTGAAGCGATCCGAAACTGCTGATGATCCAAAACTGTTGCAAACACTGTATTAGGATACATGTAAGATCAAATCGTTAAAACTTGTCATATATTTCGGAGCTAAGTTCCATAGGCGGCTGACGCTAAATAGCAGAATTAGAATCAAACTTTATTGCGCAATTAAAAATATATGCCACATCGACTCAAGGCAAATACAATGAACAAACAAGTTACTTTACAATTACATGACAAACTGGCTATTCAGTACTTGTACCAATTTTGAGGTGAACAACACTCTGAATCTCCCATTTGTTAGAATGAAGAAATATAGTGAAGGTAGTTTTATGTTTTTAGCTCCAAAGATATGGAATTGTCTCCCCTTAAATTTAAGGCAGAGCTCAGATTTTAAGAGGATACTGGAGACTTGGGATGAGCCACAGTTGAAACCTTCAGTGTACTCCTGAAAATAGTTTTTATGTGATACACTGATGTGGTTCCTTTTAGTGATATTTATATTCAATGATATTTTTATCCATGTATGTTGATGTTTATCTGATGTCTGATTGACTAGCCACCGGCTAATGTTTAAATGATGTACGGTACATGTATAACATCTCCGACCTTAAATGAAGTTATAAATCTATCATGCAGGATCTGTCTTCTGCTAGGATCGCCTTTGTTCCTATTTCCATTTTACCAAGCTTTTGTCGTCTGTTAGACAATGAATGGCAATGCTGGCCAAGCTCTCAGATTGTTTCACCTTCATCATGTTCATGTGCCACAGATGATAACTAGTTCATTGATAGAGGCCGCTCTTCTGCCAGGATCTTCGCTTAGATCTATTGACAATAGTCCTGTAATCAGAGAATTTACAGATCTAGCGTTCAAATTTCCAAAATACAAAACGTTTTGATCCTGAAATAGGAATTTCTTGATCTTCCTGGCAAGATATTCGCCGATAAAAACACCCTCATCAATGAGCATAGCATCCTCGCTAAAACCAGGGGTATCTCTATCGTAGATACCCCTGGTCCACTTGGACACTGTATCGCGATCAACGACAACACAGTGGTAGATGTCAGCCAATCAGCAAAAGCAGCATCCTGCACATATTGACCAATCTTGTTTACCGCGACCATGGCAACAGATTCAAAACACCATAGCTTTTGCGATACCCGGTGGCAGATGAAGTTCACACACATTTTCAACAACCATGAGCATTGATAAATATAAAGGAAATGTAGTTTAAAACAAAATCTATTTGAAGAGAAAGCAAACCATTCATCTACCATCAAACATCCAACAAGCCAGGCAAATGTAGGAAACACTGAAACTTTAAAGGCGGGTCACGATGTCAGTGTATCCGACCTCAACTTCCCACTGAAGGACTTGAATTGGAACGCACAGATTTCTATAAAATTTCACTGATCTTTCCATTAATATTTTATTGTTATGGGTGCTTGGATTAAATATTTTACAGTCGGTATCATCGAATAGTTTAGCAGCAAAAGTAAAACCTCAATGTATTTTACCATCAGCGCAGTTTTTCTAGGTCACGTAACTGGGCGGAACGTGGTCTGCTATGCAAGATAGTCAAGGGTTCGCCTTTGACTCACAAATAGAAACCCTGACGTCCTGAAGATATGAGCATAGAGGCACAATCGAATAAACTAAGATACATTTCAGTCATAAAAAATCATCATTATATCAAGTATTGGGTTCACAATACATGAATCCATCAATTTACCTTGAAATAAACATGTTGTAACATGTACCTCCACATCAACTGCTCATTTCTTTGATAAAATTAAATTGATTTAGTTAGATGCAATCCTGGCAGCAGATCGGCCTCTATTTGCATAGTTATAAGTCCTGGCACATGCAGACGAAACAATCTGACAGCATGACCAGCACTGCCTTTCTCTGTCTTACAGATGACAAAAAGCTTGATAAAACGGAAATAAGAACAAAGGCAATCCTAGTGGGAGACGGCAGAACCTACATGTAGCGTTGTGCAAGCCCCGAATTGCATTTACAACCTCCTGTTGGGTACAATGTCATACATTTACAACCTCCTGTTGGGTACAATGTCATACATTTACAACCTCCTGTTGGGTACAATGTCATACATTTACAACCTCCTGTTGGGTACAATGTCATACATTTACAACCTCCTGTTGGGTACAATGACATACATTTACAACCTCCTGTTGGGTACAATGACATACATTTACAACCTCCTGTTGGGTACAATGACATACATTTACAACCTCCTGTTGGGTACAATGACATACATTTACAACCTCCTGTTGGGTACAATGTCATACATTTACAACCTCCTGTTGGGTACAATGACATACATTTACAACCTCCTGTTGGGTACAATGACATACATTTACAACCTCCTGTTGGGTACAATGTCATACATTTATCCGTTGTGTGGCTGAAGAGTTAGAGGAAGCTCGGACTAGTGTACACCACATGTATCATGCCTGCACTTCTATGAATGGTATTTATATTTGACAGTGCCAGTATGGATGACATACGTGATGCCTTACCGGGTACTACCCTCCCTATCACAGGACTATGTATAGTGGCTGACCCCTGTAATGTTCCTCCAGGCTTCTCCTTGGTAAGTACATCTCATGTTCCATCGTCTCCTTGGTAAGTACAGCTCATGTCCCATCTTCTCCTTGGTAAGTACATCTCATGTTCCATCTTCTTGGTAAGTACAGCTCATGTCCCATCTTCTCCTTGGTAAGTACATGTACATCTCATGTTCCATCTTCTTGGTAAGTACAGCTCATGTCCCATCTTCTCCTTGGTAAGTACAGCTCATGTTCCATCTTCTTGGTAAGTACAGCTCATGTTCCATCTTCTTGGTAAGTACAGCTCATGTCCCATCTTCTCCTTGGTAAGTACAGCTCATGTTCCATCTTCTTGGTAAGTACAGCTCATGTCCCATCTTCTCCTTGGTAAGTACAGCTCATGTTCCATCTTGTTGGTAAGTACAGCTCATGTCCCATCTTCTCCTTGGTAAGTACATCTCATGTCCCATGTTCTCTTTGGTAAGGCCGTTGTCAGTTGATAGGTTGTTTCGCATGACCCGCCCGCATCAATATTTTGGAGATCAATAATGCCGCATGTTTTTTAATTATCAGCAATTATTGGCCGTAAAAAAATAAGTAAGCAAATCCGCGAAAACGCATGGGCTGACTGTGCCGTCACAGCGCGGAAGCGACTCAAAAGCCGGCATTTTGGTTCACATTGTTGGGGAAACCCTAATTTCAAAACAAGGCACAGTCCCGGCATGCATCTCTAGCGGGGATTCCCGAGTTTCAACTCCGACAGTTTTGATGGTTGCGTACCAAAGCCATCATGGTTTTATTTAATGGATCAGTTGTTTCCTCATCAACCAGTCAGTACATCGTGCCGAATTTAACCATCCATTTCTCTGATGAAACGCTTTTGAGCGAAGTGATCAAACGCTTCACGTCTTCAATCCCGACAACAACAACGACGACACAAGCTGTCGACCCAAAAGGATCTAAAAGCTGACCGTGCTCACGGGAGCTCTGGCTCTGCCCAGCACGGTCTCTCCTGGGGACGGTCTGTGATACCAGGGGCAGTAACTCTTTACGTACTCTGACATTAAGAAGGACGCGACGAGTTGTTTATAGCTAATTGTTTTGCTTAAATTGTGAACAACACAACTTCGATAAATATTGGTATTCACAATTCAATTTCTTGTTTTGAACAGTATTGGTAATTGTATAACACCCCCCTGCACAAAGAATTGAATGAATCTTTGACCAGTCACCCCCACTCAGATGTGCCTCATCGTCGGGCAGGGGACTGGAATGGGCATGGTCTCCCCTCACCCCGGCGATATGGCTCATTGAGTAATAATATAATTGGCTATATGAAATTGTTTGGGTTTTTTTTTTGTACAAAAGTGTTTGTTGAAGAAGTTATATCCAATTATTGTTTTTATTAAAGAATAAATATATCACCCAACTGTATCCATTGTTGATGTATTTATATGAAAAACCGGTATAGCATAAGAATATAAGTTTTTGAGAAATTTGTTAAAAGATCGGGAGAAAGTGAGTAAATAATGTTGCTTATTACATAATTTCTGATAAGATATGTTTCATTTTTATTATAAAGTCTAAATATTTCCTAAATATTTAAGAATATATATTTTTTGGCAAAATGTTTGACTCAATTGATCAAATAATATATTATCATTCTGAATATTGATAAAACTCATGGCAAAGAAAGCAAATTCCAAAGAACGAATTCAAACAAACAACATGCATTCACAGCAAGTGTATCTACAAAATGCTGTCAGTGCATGCCGGGTCAAAGTAGACTTTTGATTGTTCTCAAACAAGTGGTCTCCCTTCATCGTACGCTCGTTTTGAAAATCAAATTAAGTTTGTTGCTTTTTTTACCGAGATTTGGAAAAATATCCGAGTTACGGCACACTTATAATTATATGATAAGTCATTGTTTAGCTGAACTAGGGAATTTATATACTTCAGTATATCGATCACACACACGCCGAGAAGACAATACTAGACCGTCCTCGCGAGGGACCGTACTGAAGAGCGACTCGGCTCACGTGAGTACGGTAAGCTTTTAGATACGTCTCTGTCAACCTGCACGTCAATGAAATACATAACTCGTACAGCATAATGGACGACGGAAAATCCGTTGCCCTGGACAGAGAATCCCTATCTTCAGCCAGTGTGGAAAAAATAAAAGAAGATTTAATTGACGTTAAAAATTTGGGTAATAAATTCTGCAGATATCTTTAACAGTAGTCACAAGTAAGAGTTGTTTCCCTTGATTTCTGTTCATACAATGTGTGTGCATTTGAGTTTTACTATCTACCATAATTATTTACAGAATGTTACGATTAAATTAAAGCAAACTTAAAATGTCTCTTTACAGAATAATTATATTTTTCCTGCCCGCATGGAATAAATGAAGAAGTTAAAATAAATATGATAATTACATGTATCTCTACACATTGTCATATGTTGAGTTGATCTATGGAAGATATTTTGATTTGATATGGAATGAGTCGACGGTGGAAAATTTACCTTAATAATTAATAATTATAGCATCTAGCATGTATGTTTTAGCAGGAGAAGGTCATGCTAAACAACCTATTAACTGACAGCGGCCTAAGTACAGCTCATGTCCCATCTTCTCCTTGTTAAAGTGATCATAAACCCTCAAGTAAAGTTTCCATCAAATGAAAGACCATTGCGAACAGTGTCGGAAAATATTTATTTTAATTTTTTACGATTTTATTACACAGAGTAAACTGCAATAAAAGCATGGTATTCTATGGTGGTCTGTTGCAATCATTTTTAGGTCCAGTGACGTCACAATGCCTTAATACATATATTTCAAACTTTGTATGAACTTTCCAGTGCTTGATTAAAGCTTAAAGTGAACGTAAAGGCTGAGGCAACATGCACTCTGTGGGAAAGAACTACAATGAAAGTATCAAACAGCAGCAACAAATATTTTTGGGGATTTTTTTTGCACCGAGTAGGAACGAAATTATCTCTGTTGTTTTATTGTTCCCCGGCAGCAGCCATGTTGGCTATCTCACCTCAGAGCAGTGACGTCGTATCACCTTGAGAGCTCTCTACTTTGTGGAGTTAGAAAGCGCAGTAAGCATGTAAACATGTTATCGAAGACCCAGATTTCGACACTTCGTATAATATGCCTACCTCACAGTGTCTCTGGCCCGCCAAACGGTAATAAAATTATTTTTACCTCACTTAAAAGTTTAGAACTTCCACACTCTGACGTTTCTGAATCGATGTTGTTGATCTCGGTGTCTTTGATCTACGATGCGACAATTCTGTTGGGATTGCATCTTCTTTAAAGTTTAATTTCCTTCGCCTCCTGGCTCTCCTGCTGGGCGTCAAGATCAGCCTTCCGTAGAGGTCAGGTTGGAAACATTCGGCATTAAAATAGACCGAAAACAGCACAGATTTCTCGGTTGGGGTACAGTCTAGTCTGCCGATGTTGTGCAGCCACTGTTTGAGTCCCGGCTTCCCTAACGGGAATCTGTGTAATGATAACTTATCCGACTGTAGCGGTAGCAGAGGAGAACCCGAGACGGATGTATTTTGCTTGCCATCACTGCGCCCTGACAAGTTTCAGCTCGGTAAACACTTGCTGGAGACACGCAACACAGTCAAAACATGCTTGAAACAACCGAGCCCCCCACCTCCGCCATTACAATTCGTGTTACAGTAAAGCCACAACAAAGTGATACTACGTCACAGGAAAATATCACGTGCTACAAGGAAGCGTTTTCATTGGCGCAAGGCTACTAAATAGACGAACATGGCCGACTCCAGTCGATTGTTGCACCAGTCAATTATTCCAGTGTTTGGAATTATTTTTTCGGAAGAGAAAAAATCACAAAAAATATTTGCTGCTGCCAACTGATGCTTTTAATATAGTTCTTCCACATCGCGTGTATGTTGTCACAGCCTTTACGTTCACTTTACGGTATGTATACCTCAACACACTCAATGTTCCAATGTGCATGTTCACCAAAATCTGGGAGATGGTGACTCATGAGTGTCAAGTCAATTTGAATCTTGCATTTAATTTCCCAGATTTTAGAACATGCACATTGGAACAGTGAGTCTGTGTTGAAACTCGAAGTATACACAACTTAAGCTTGAATCAAGCACTGGAAAGCGCATACAAAGTTTGAAATATATGTATTGAGGCAATGTGACGTCACTGGACCTAAATATGATTGCAACAGACCACCATAGAATACCATGCTTTAATTGCAGTTTATTCTGTGTAATAAAATCGTAAAAAATTAAAATAAATATTTTCCGACACTGTTCGCAATGGGCTTTCATTTGATGGAAACTTTACTCGAGGGTTTACGATCACTTTAAGTAAAGCTCATGTCCCATCTTCTCCTTGGTAAGTACATCTCATGTCCCATCTTCTCCTTGGTAAGTACAGCTCATGTCCCATCTTCTCCTTGGTAAGTACAGCTCATGTCCCATCTTCTCCTTGGTAAGTACAGCTCATGTTCGTCCAACACCAAATTCAACATGCATGCTAAAACTCGATTATTTCTTTTAAATCGGGTCAGGCATTATCTTTAAACAAATTTATTGATGAACCTCAACAATCAGTTAATCTATAGACAAGAAATATTTTGTGAAAAAAGCATGTTGATATTTTGTCATGGATAACACCTAACACCTGATCAAAGAAACACCCAACAGTGAACGGTTCTTGAAATAATAATAACTTCACATAATCTTCATGTACAGTGTAGACCAGCATCATGATTAGATTGTTTGAAACTAAGGATCTTCCTACCTGTACATATTGTATGTTTGGTGATGACATTGTACACTGTAGGTGAGAGAGAGAGAGAATTAAGGTTTAATGTTGCCTTCAGCAATATTTCAGCTATATGAGCCAAGTAATAACCCAGCAATCCAGAAGTAATCAACACAACACATTAAAAACATGTGGAAGTATCATTACATGTACTGTCTGATGTTCATCAGATCGGGCTTTTTCTGGATTTGTGTTAAAAAGTAGTTTGCATGCTTGATTTTCTATAATTTTTGTGAAATTTTTCATGTTTATTGAGTTTATTTCTTGTAAAAAAAAAATATTTAAAAAAATGTGATATGATTTTCTTTCTGCAGATAGACAAAACTCATGATAGAAGGGATGATGCAGACTTGTGGAAAGATAAATTCTTTGGGAAGAGAGTTACACGATATTTGTGTGTAGAGAACTCCATGCCTGATCAGGTCAGTTACATTAGCTTTCCATCTCCACCATGAGAGCTACATGTATCACTGTATGCTTGGTGGAACACTAGCAAATACTTTAACAGTAAATTGTAATGCTCTTAATTTTCATTGAAAATTGTTATACTGAAAGTACATGTATATTCAGAGATATCGATTGTGATGGCAAAGCTATTAGTTTTTAAACGCTTGATCAATTTTGGCCAGATGGTAAATTGTCTTCGTGGTCCATCCATCTATTTGTCCTTCTTGCTTGTTAACACAATATCTCTTGAAATGTGCCACCCAAAAGGTGTAAAACATTGAACTTTTGAAATCGCTTGATCCCGTGCATTCACATTAACCTCTCACCCCCATCATACATGGTACATACCGTGACCTTTTAACCCATAATATTTATGTGAAGGACTATTTCATTCTGATTTGCAGAGTTATTAGAAATTGTAGACCTGTGCTTATTTTCAGGCATACAGCTGGTTGAAAATGGCTCTGAAAGTTTGGTGGTCTGGATTTTGCATGATTTATTGGCATTAAGTAAATGTACATGTATAAAAACATTATTTTTTACAATTCAATCTGGAAATTAACATGGAAGGAAGAGATAGGAGTGATGTGCCCTTATGTCGGGGGGGAAGGTTAACATTAGTGAAATTGAGAGACTGTGTTTTAGATTCCTAGCTAGAACAGTTTTGTTGCTGTTATTCAAGTGTTATTTCGTTGACAGGGTAAGGATATCCTGGTGGATCTGACAGTTATAAACGAGAAGGATCCGGTACCTGCTGGATATCAGTGTCTGGAACATACCAGGGATTCAGGTAACATTGCAGTCAACACGTCCAACATTGTCCAGTATTGGGTTATAATTGTAATAAGCTGGCAGATACAATATGATTTTTATTCGGGAATCAATTATTGTATTTGCGTACATGTACTTTCAGGTACATGTAGGATGCACATCATAATTTTGACTATTCTGCTCATCCCTCTGTGTGTAAGATTATGTCTCTAGCTTTATAGCTTCTAAATTGATCAGGACAACGAGCAATGTTCAGAGCGAAACTTTGTATTCCAAAGATGGCAGCCGAAGACGCGCTAGTACAAACACGTGGTGGGGAGATCTCTAATAAACGAACTCGGAACAGAAGTGGAAACGGAGTGCGTTATAACCACATATCATTACAACTCCCCTTTAAAATAACATTGTGAAGTTATCTAACTCGCGCATTGACTGGTATATTATTGTTACAGTTAATAATATTCAGAACCAGTCATCTAGAGTCTGTTTTAAACTGTCATGTACTTTTGAAGTTATAATAAACAGTTTGTTCACAAACAGGAATCTTCTCAGTGTCTTCATTTCACAGTTGTCTTCACTCTATAGTTGTTTTTCAAAATGAACATAATCTCAACTCAAATTACGAAACTCTCATATGAAATGAATATCCAACTCATTTATGCTTGAATTAAACTTAATGTCAGATCAAGCACTTCAGATCAATTAACAGTGATCATGAAATTTCACATTATGGAATCACATATCCTCGAATCACAGAATTAAACATAATCATTGAATCTGGCTGGTTTCCGGATTTCTCGACCACTCGTGGTTCGAACTGGTTCCTGATTGATCGATAACTCAACGTTAGGTAATGGGGCTGGAGACTTTGTCGGTCGTTTCGTTGATTCGGTCTCTTCAATTATTCTGTTCTGGTATCGAGCTGGTTCTCGTGTCGGCATTAAGTGACGTCGGTTGCGTCGATATGTTCCCCCTTCTGGTGTTTCCACAACGTAGGATCGTGGTGACTTTGAGTGACTCATAACAGTGGCTGGTTGCCAGTGACCACCTTGCTGGATTCTGACAGTGTCACCAGTGTTCAAAGCTGGTAGAAGTTTCGAGCCTCGGTCAAAGTGAAACTTCTGCTGTTGCTGTTTCTTCACCAGTTGCTTTTGTACGGTTAATGGATTAATCGTACCAGGCTGAAGTTGAGCATTAGTCGTTGGTAGGATGGATCGAAGTCTGCGACCCATAAGCATTTGGGCAGGTGATCCAATCCCATCCATAGGTGTGTTCCTGTACTCCAGTAATCCAAGATATGGATCTTTACCATCATCTTTGGCTTTTCGAATCAAAGTTTTCAGTGTTCACAGCTTTCTCCACTAGGCCATTTGCCTGTGGATGGTAGGGACTGGTTGTCGTATGTACAAATCCCCACTTCTTCGCGAATTCTTTGAACTCATCTGCTATGTATTGTGGTCCATTGTCACTTTTCACCTCTGACGGAATACATGTACCATGTCTCGCGAATATGGACTTGGTATGAGTGATGACAGTGGAACTCTTTGTGTCCTTGTCGAGTTTTGCGACCTCGAAAAACCGTGAGTAGTAATCCACGATTACTAAATAGTTACTGTTGTCCACGGTTAGCAGATCCGTGGCTACAACTTCCCATGGTCTGCTAGGTATTGGCGAAGGAATCATTGGCTCTTTCTGATTGGAGTTTCTGTATTCGAGACAGGTAGTGCATTTTGACACTATATCAGCTATCGCGGAACTCATTCCTGGCCAATATATGATGTCCCTCGCGCGGCGTCGACATTTCTCAATACCCATGTGACCAACATGGATCCTTTCGAGCATCTCTTTCCTCATAGTGGGTGGAATTACTATTGTTTCACCCTTCAGGATTATTCCATCCACCTCAGAGAGTTCATCCCTGCATAGCCAGTATTCTCGTATCTCAAACGGTACTGACCATTTATTTTCAGGCCATCCATCGTGAATTGCTGTTTTGAGTCTTTTCATTGACTCGTCACTGTTCGTCGCCTCTCTGATCTCTGACAGCTTTTGGTCAGATACAGGTAAGTTGGACATGACTGTGTGCACATAACATGCTATGTCATCCTGTAGACTGTCCGTGTCTTGACTGTTGGGTAGATATGCCCTCGACAGTGTGTCTGCCACAACTAATTCCTTTCCAGGTCTCCATTTCAGTGTGAACGTATACTTCTGTAGCCGCAGAAGCATTCTCTGTAGACGTGGAGGTGTAGCAGCTAGCGGTTTCTTCATTATGAACTCCAACGGACGATGATCCGACTCAACCAGTACTTCTTTCCCATATATGTATTGGTTGAAGCGTTCTAAACTAAAAAGAACAGCGAGTAATTCTTTTTCTATCTGAGCGTAACGCGTCTCAGCGTCAGTCATGGATCTAGACGCGAAAGCTACTGGCTTGTTATCCTGAAATAACACAGCTCCAAGACCTGATTTGGACGCATCACAGCTGATGGTGACAGGCTTGGACACATCATAGAACTGGAGGACTGGTCCAGGTTCCTTGGTAAGAATCTCCTTAATTTCCTTGAAGGCCTTTTCCTGAGCCTCAGACCAATGAAACGCAATGTCCTTCTGTAGGAGCATCCTGATTGGCTCAGTGATGGAGGACATGTTTGGCACGAACTTAGCCAAGTAGTTCACCGTACCAAGCAAACGTTCTACCCCCTTCTTGTCCTCTGGTGGCGGCATGCTGGCTATTGCCTCGATTTTGGAATCATCCGGTTTCACTCCATCTCGTGTTTGTCTATGACCCACATACCCTGTTTCTGGTACTCCAAACTCACATTTCTCCCTGTTCAGGGTAAGATCAATTTCTTGGCATCGATCTAGAGCAGATTTCAGTCTCTGTTCATGGTCTCCACTCCTGGGAGGTCACCAAAGTGCTGAGTCATCCGTTTTTGAAACACTTCCTGTGCCGATTTGATTCCAAATGGCGTCCTCAAGTAGCAAAATCGTCCAAACGGCGTAGAAAACGTCGTAAGAAGTTGACTTTCCTCGTCAAGTGGTATTTGCCAATACCCATGGTTCGCATCCAACTTTGAGAAAATTGTTGCTCCAGACATCCATGTCGTGATGTCTTCAATTGTTGGAAGTTGAAAATGTTCACGTCGAATCGCTTTATTCAAATTTCTAGGGTCTAAGCATATTCTGAGCTGACCTGTTTTCGGCTTTTCAACAATCACCATAGAATTGACCCAGTCTGTGGGCTGATCAACTTTCCTGATGACGCCCTGCGATTCCATTTCCTCAAGTGTCGTCTTCAGTTTCTCCCGAAGAGGGGCTGGTACATTTCGCGGTGCGTTGACAACTGGTGGAATCGATGGATCAATGTCAATGTGGTAGGGTTGAGACAGACACCCTAAACCACCAAATACACTGGGATATTCCTTGAAAATATCTGTTATATTTTCAGAGTTCATACTCATCACGACTTTGATGAGTCCCAAGTCTTGAGAAGCCTTAAAACCAAGCAGTGGTACCTGATCAGTGTCAGTAATGTAGAAGTCTAGACATTTGTCTAGACACTTCAGTGTACATTTTCCGACTACTCGGAGTTTGTCTCCTGAATAGCTGGTGAGTGTCGTGCTGGATGGTTTTATTTCCACATTTTCTGTGTTTATTTCCTGAAATTCATTCAGTGGAATAATGTTGGCTTGTGAGCCTGTGTCAATTTTGAAACGTACATTGGTACCTTGAACATCCAGTGTCGCGAAACATTCTTCTGACTTTATTTCAGTCACGTGAGATTCCGTTTTGTTCTTCGTGTTAACTGCTCCAATGAATAAATTGTCTATTTCAAAATCTTCTGTGTTTGTGTTGTCTATTCCATGTACCCTTCTTTTTCCTTCTGGGCAGCATTTTCTGAAGTGATTTACACCGTTGCATTTATGACAAGTCTGGCCAAAAGCTTGGCACTGCCTCACGCCATGTTTGAAGCCACACTTTTTACAGTTAAATGTGTCGCGTTTACCATTACTATTGGTACCCTTTGCAGCAAAGTCCGGATTCCGCTTTTGCGTGAAGTTAGTTTTTAGCCTTGCTCCACCGTGTTGACCTTTTGACCTCTGATAAACCGCTTGTACTGGTTTTTCTAGGTCGGCTTGGCCTAATGACTTTATCTGTGTTTTGCTTATTTCCGAAGCTCGGCACATGTCAACTGCTTTTTCTAATGTTAGTTCAGGGTCCCTCAGTAACCTCTCTTTAACTGTTTGATTTTGAATACCACACACTATTCTGTCTTTTATCAGTGAGCTAGTTAAATCACCGAATTCACAAGATTTCGACTTCATTCTGAGTTCAGTGACATACTGGTCAATGGGTTCACCATGATTTTGTACACATGTGAAGAACTGATGTCTTTCAAAAGTTATGTTTTTTCGTGGTGTGCAATAATCTTCAAACTTTTGCATAACAGTTTTTAACTTATCTTTGTCCTCGTCCGGACCATAGACGAACGTGTTATGAAGTTCTATTGCATCTTCCCCTGCGACATGGAGTAGGATGGAGATCTGTACTTTCTCACCTTTCTTGTCCATTTCCGTCGCCAAACGATAGTAGCCAAAGTTCTGCTTGAACTTGCGCCAATTTTCGCTCAAATTTCCCTCTAGACAGAGTTTTTCCGGTGCATTCAGCCGTTCCATTCTCGTTGATAGGTTCGTAAATATTCTGACACCATGTAAGATTATGTCTCTAGCTTTATAGCTTCTAAATTGATCAGGACAACGAGCAATGTTCAGAGCGAAACTTTGTATTCCAAAGATGGCAGCCGAAGACGCGCTATTACAAACACGTGGTGGGGAGATCTCCGATAAATGAACTCGGGACAGAAGTGGAAACGGACTGCGTTATAACCACATATCATTACACTGTGGACCTCACAAATAAACAATTGGTTGCAAATCCACAATATATTCCAGAGCTAAGATTTAAATTTGTACACAGGTTTTGTTTCCTAAATGCATAAGAATCCGATCAAAAATCAAAGAGATTCACCAAAACCTCCTATGTTATTGCGAGGGACCGTCAAGAGCATAATATTAACATAGGAGGTAAAAAAGTGGCTTGAGATCATCCCAATTTCTTCCTTGCATTTGACCTGCGGTTGTTGATGTTGCAGAGAATCATTTCCAACCCGACACCAGGAGAATCATTTCCAACCCCTGACACCAGGAGAATCATGCCAGGTGTCAGAAAATCATTTCCAACCCCTGACACCAGGATACATGTGTGTATGCATCCTTTGTCACTGGAAACTGGAGAACGAAGATCACATGTCCTGTTACTCAGTGTCACAAGTTTCCTTGTTTATTAACTACGGTACATTTCTAAATCATGTATATGCAATTTCAGTTCTGTCTTTTGTTAAATATTTATCTGGATGCTTTTCTTAATTCTTCCATTATTCTCAATCCAGGTGAGAAAGCCCAGAGGAAGAAGCAGTTATGTTTACGATGGATGACTAGTAGTTTATCACAGGACGCCATCTGTGAGGTGATGGTCATGACTAAGGGGAGACGACCTCCTGCCGGTTACACACTTGTTGGGTATGTGCCTTAGGCTTCCTCAATTGTATAACAGTTATATTACATAACACAAGATATATGTAAGCAACATTTTAGAAGAAAATTAAAAGCTTTACAGTTCACCTTTAAATCATATTCACTCACTCAATTAAAAGCCTGTTCAAGTTGACCGACCTTGACCTGTTTCATCACGGTCATATTCTAGTATGTTTTCAAGGGTTATATTTAAACCCATAAGGCTCCTGTTATATTGTATATTCTATTCGCATCTTGAGAATTATTAGGATTTTGTTAGATTGAGCATTTTCCATTTTCTCCATTTCAGAGAATTAAATAATTTACAGCTCTGTTTTAAAATGGGGACCGTGCCGAAATCGACAACCCCGACTACAACAACAGCTGATCAAAATCACAGTATGCCTCCCTCATATATGTCCAGACCCCCTACGTATACAATGGACGCAAGAATGAATGGGTAAGTGACAGAACACAGTATGCCTCCCTCGTCAGGGCTTATACAGGGCCATTTTGATATGCTATCCTGGTATGGGCGCTCAAACTTTCAGGCTAAAAATATGTTGGCGGCTGTTCTCTATATTCTCTAATCTACTAAATTAATTTCACGAAACATCACTCTCGTGCATGTATAATTTACTCAGTAATGAAAAACTTGCTCATTGATCATTGTGTTGGCGCCGTTGTTCCGTTTCCGGCCATATGAAAAATTCATACGGTATAGAATATTATATTCATACATGACTTTTATGGGTCACAACATATGCTCTGGAGCTTCTTTCATATACTGTGTGATAGCCATTTCTGTCGATCTGTTCAGATCTATGACAGTTTTCTATCCAGCGTGCCAAAATTGAGGTCAACAGGTCACAAATCAGAAAATCATTGAAAAATGCGTTTTTTTTTGTGTTGACTTTGTAGATTAGTGGTAGAAGAGGTTTTACTTATCATAATTGATTCCCAGATGGCCCACAGACCACGCTGATCTTTTGGGCTTAGGACCGACTTGAAAGTCTCCAAAATCTATAAAATGAATGCCAGAATGAATCCTTAAATGACAGAATGGTGGACTTGCACAAAACCAAATATCCAATCAGATCATGCGATTGTCACTTCCTGTATGCCAATTATGCCTAGTTAACCAAGGAACTGACAGGACTCCTATTACCCTATTTCTTCTAATTATTCAGACGGTAAAACTTGATCTGTTGAGAGAAATTCTGGTGACATTCTACAAATATCACTAGCTAGTTCTTGGGATAAATAACATATCCATGTCACATTATTTAGCCTCAGTTGATTTTAAGATGATTTTTTCCTGTTTCAAAGTCTAAAAATACTGTTTGAAAAATTAGAAGAAATAGGTTAGTCACTTGTGGTTTGTCTTCTCCTCCTACTGGGCAAGCCTCCAATTGTTCAATCTGGTGTTGTCCAGCGCTGGTAGAACTTCAGCTTTGTATGGATGGCTCACCCTGGACACACTGTCACTCGTATCAAAATTTACAGGTTAACCAATCAACTACAGGTAAACTAAATACCAAAACTACAGGTTAGCCAATCAGCTACCGGTAAACTACTACCAAAACTACAGGTTACGCAATCAACTACAGGTAAACTAGTATCAATACTACAGGTAAATCAGTCAACTACAGGTAAACTAAATACCAAAACTACGGGTTAGCCAATCAGCTACCGGTAAACTACTACCAAAACTACAGGTTACCCAATCAACTACAGGTAAACTAGTATCAATACTACAGGTAAACCATTCAACTACAGGTAAACTAATACCAAAATACAGTTTCAGCATTCAACTAAAGCTAAACTAATGACAAAGCTACAGGTTAACCGCTGAACTACAGGTAAACTAATACCAAAACTACAGGTTACCCAATCAACTGCAGGTAAACTATTTCCAAAACTACAGGCTACCCAGTCAACTACAGTTTAGCTAATACCAAAGTTACAGGTTAATCAGCTACAGGTTAGCTAATACTATTACTGAACCCTGTTGAATATTGGACACTCGGGTGCTATTAGAAGCAAACTTTTTGTAACCAGGACCTGTGTCAATCTCCACAAGGCTGAGGGCTTCTCAGCACATGTTAACATTCACAATAGCCAGCTGGTCACCGATTGATTTGTCCAACAATTTAACAACTTTCTTTATTTTGATCAGCCCTCCTCCGGTTGCAGCTCAGCTGCCGTATTCTGTCAGTCCATCACAGAATCAGTATGATACATCTTCACTACAAATGTCGCCACCAGCGGAAAGACCCTCTACAGCTCCGTCTTTTAATCGTAAGTTGACGGAAGTTGGCATTGGGAATCAAGTTTTATTCGTTCATAATGTAATGCATGTGTTGTGTATGTTTCTTAAATCATTGATCTATCCATTAATGCATGGATATGGTAATAATTGAATCACTGAAAGCGTATTTTGTCAGCCAAAAATTAGGTTGATACATTATATAAAATATAAAAATTCCTTTACATTTCTCCTGTAAGGTGTGAAGTGGCTAAACCAAAATTGAAAATCAGGGCTTAGTATTGTACAAGCTCTGTGTCCCAGCTGATTGAAATCAGGGCAGAGCATGTACAAGCCCCGTGTTAGTTTACATGTATATCTAAAGTCATCAAATCAATTCCTTGTACATGTAATTGAAGCCTGATATGTATTTATTTATTACTTCTTTCCACAGCATTATCTGGTATCCCCTGGGAGCTCAACCCCAAACTTTCCACTGATAATAGCTTTAAAGAGGTAAATTCTTTGGTGTCTTATATCTTAGAACCCTGCCTCAACTCCATTTTTTGAAAGAAAACCTTAGTTCATGGTTAAGAATAATCTTGGATTCAAATATGATTAATCCTTTTTTCAAAATGTATTTCATGCAAACAGTGATGGGAAAAACTAAAATTAACAATGGAATACATGATACATGTGAATGTGCAGGTGAATTAACTGGGGGTGATTGAAATTGTATTTTTCTCTAAAAAATTCCGATTTCCGATACGGTGATTGATTTATTTAATGAACTACCGTATCCTCATTTCTGTACTTTACAATGAAGCTTAATTTTCTCTCCTTTTCAGTCTTTTTTCCAAGATATGCCATATAAATCCTATAGCGAAATTGAGAGCCAGGTATGTAAGATAGGGTTGTCTGTCAGATATGCATTTACAGTTTCTAACAGTAACATATTAAAACATCACATCTGTCATTCAATGGCCAAATCATGAATAAGAAAAACTGTATACTCCTTATTGTAGAACAGATACAGCAGTGATTCATTTTAGGAACAGGTGTTGTCCCTTTTGCCAGATAATTGACTCATTTGAGCTCATTCCCACAGCACACATCTGAAAAATATCCCTCAAATGGTGCCGCACTCACAGCATGTATCATGTGGCGGTAACATCACAACCACATTTTTGATGAGTTTTGGCTGCATCACGTCGTTGAGACACCTGCTGTGGAAAAGCCCCAATAACGCGTAGAATTCACTCGCATGTCGTAAGCATTACCTGACCAACCTGTAATACAAATGATCATTGTGTGATGGAGTGTGTGTGTCAATAGCACCATTAATAAGATCCATGATTATTAGACATCTGTACACTCAGACACGAACGGTGCAAATTGAATGAGTACACTTTCACCAGGCATGTATAAACTGGGCTCTTCTGGGAAATAGCGGAAAAAAGTATTATATGTACCAATTATTTGAAAACAGCTGCAAAGAAATTGATGGTGCAAAAATGTGAGCTAATACTTGGTTTGGTATATGACAACTATATTTCATATCTTTTGTATAATCAGCATTTTAGCCTATTATCCGAATTGTTTCTCCACAAAAGCCCAGCTTGTACATGCCTGGTGAAAGGTCGCTCATTCAGTCTGTGCTGTGCCCATCAAAGTGTATAGATCGTGGACCTGACCAATGGGCTATTGTAAACTGTCCAACCAATCCTAGCTCCCTATTTACTCAGGCTAGATAGAAGAAAACAGTTGGTTGGTCTCTGAAATGTAACCATGGTAACAGGATATCAGAATTGTTCCCAGGCCTTCAAGTGCCTCCTATATTTTTAGTCATTCCTATATTTTCCTATATTTTACACAAAACCTCCTATATTTCCTATATTTGGACTTTTTCTCATGAAAACTTTCATCAATGCTCTGTAATGAGTCAAACTGACATGAGGAAATACATTTCAGAACTTTTTTTTCGCCTCCCTTCGCTCGGCAAATATGAAAACATTTCAATCTCTCTATACTAAATCAAACAACAGAACAGGTCACCTGAAAGACCACCAATATGACCGCATTCAGTGAAAGTAATTTCATTAAACACCAGAAAACTACCAAGTTTGGAACATACAATGTAGTAGAGACCTGTCTTACACTCCTATATTTCCCTATATTTTATTCAGAAAATTCCTGTATTTCTCCTATATTTTTGCAAATTTCCTCCTATATTTTCTCCTATATTTTGACTGTGAGCCACTTGCAGGCCTGTGTTCCACATATACCTGTAGTCTTATTTAGGCCATTGTCACTTGATTGGTTGTTAGCATGACTTTGATTTTTTAAATGCACATGCTAGAGGCTATACATTGTAATTATTCATTATTAAATTGCAAACATTGTTTACGAATATGAAGAAAATGAGTAAGTTTCACATAAAAATGTAAATCCCTCATCTATTTTAATTATTTTCCCTCAAAATATAGACGAGGGCTGCTCATGCTAAACAACTAATCAAGTGACAATGGCCTTAAGAGAACTTTGGAATAAAGCTGGTTTGAAATTATCTGAGTTCATGTGATGTACATTTGTGATCTTCACTAATGATTAAATTCTCTCTTTTCAGTATTGCTATAAGTTTACTATAGAGAGAAGTGCAGCAGCCAGAATGCCTCCAGAGCTTAGCTGAAGTTTCCCATAAAGGAACTATGTTCAGGAGAAAGAAGATAAAACCAACTTATTTCACAGTCTCAACTTAATTTTTCCATACATCAATCGCTCAAACTCGGTATTGAGAAATCAGCTCCTTACGTCCCTGATCCAGTTGTCCACCTGATGATAGCTCATACACACAGAAGCTGTCCGCTCTGGATATATGCTATGTCTTGTACAAAGCGGTTACAGTTGCCCCCAATGAATCCTGCTTATGCTGGCCATGTGCAAGTTGATTGACAATTGTGACTTTTGAACAAGTTTGTGCATCGGGTCGATCAGACTGTTGAAACGGTATCCTCCCTGCCTATATTTGGATAGATCAGTGGCTAATTTCAAGTCACGAACTTCACACATCATCTTCAAATAATTAACAGATACGTTTTATTGGAATGCAACTGGAGACAGTTTATTCTGGTGCCAAGATCAGATCTGGAGAACAGGAAGGTTGAGAGATTTTAACAGATTTCACTACTTGGCCCTCTAACTGCTTTTATCTGGATTGTTGTTGGCTTTGGACCAGATCACTTCTTAAAATGTGGTGAATATATTGTCTGAGCATCTGAGCAAGCCATGACCCAGTCCAAGATGATTGTGCCAAAAACACGTCCCAGATAGTCTCATTGCTCTCCAGTAGTTCCCAGAATCCTTTGGTGATACTACGTTTATTACGATGTTGCTACATGTAAAATTATGTGCAGTCATTTCAGTTTTTAACTTGGCCATTTTCATGTAGTGGTGATAATGCACCTGTTTTAGTGTGACTTGTTTAGCGATACTTATAGAAAACCATGAGCAGCAGTTGGCTGCATGTGTGGATTTGTTAAAATATACCACATTGTTATGGACTGATTCCTTAGCTTTATGAACAAAGCTTATCAATGGTCATAAGAACATTATTGGATTCATCTTTAAGTTTCAAGTTCAATACTACTCTTGCCATGTTTACTTTTCATCATTTCCCTTTACCTACTGAAATGGGTAGATTCTCCATACAGAAAATGCATGTTACGTCATAGTCTATAAAGTCAGAAGCTGAACAACATCGTACATTATACATGTACATGTACATCCAAATATTGCAATCAGCAGCTGTGTTGCTTTCAAATGGAAAATGGTGGTCGTCTTCAAATAGCAATCAAATTTTGACTTTTGGAGAGGGTCACTTGGAGAGGGTCACTTTTCCAAATATGGAGTTAGGACTGCAAAATATTTATAAAGCTACATGACATCAAACCGTATTCTGAAGAGAAAATGGATCTTGGTGGTCAAGGCAAGTATACATAGTTTTGGACTTGGGTATGTGAAGATGGATTCAATTAAATCAAATTTAGTTTATTGACTGAACATAGGAGTACTGTTGCTACATGTAACCATAGTTACTGGCATTTTGTCTCTTTTTCAAGCTTTATGTGCAAATCAGTGGATGGTGAGTGATTAAAAAATGAGACAAATTCACTCATCTGTCATTGTGATGAATGGCAAGCTCTTAATATTGGATTTTTTTTTTAAATTATGCCGAACTCAAGTTATACGATCGGTCATGCATGCATGATATGAGTGGACAATCATTTGAACGTGTCAAGAGAGTGAAATTGTTTGGACTGACATTCAATATACATGATGTACCTAGTCAAACATGCAAGACTTACTTATTATCGTTATAGTTTAATAATTATTATTATAGTTCACAGCCGTGTATGTGTACTCGCTCAGAAATTAAAATATTATAATCATCTACAATGCACAGATTTCCCCATGGTGAAAAGATAATGTACACAGCAGTACCTTAACCGTCCTTGGAAATACCTGAAGAATCAATGGAATATATTAAAAAATGTCATTATTATTTAATTGTTCAAAGTATTTTGTACTGCAATCGAATTGTTACATTTCAAAAAATAAAATCTCTGCTTGTACTGTTTTGAACATTTGTGGATATCCGAGATAATGCATCCAGTAGCATTATCTCATCGTGTCTCTCAGTGTTTCGGATATTCAAGATATGCTAACGCAGGATATTTCTGGATTCAGTGAGTCGCTGGATGATTCTTGAAGTCACTGTTCCCAACTGTTCATGCCATTGGAATACAACAGCACTGAATTGATTTCATGGATAAAATTCCTGCTTTACAATTGTATTCAATGTCATCATGGTCATACACAAATCAATATTTGGTGTTTGTCAAGGTTAAACCAACTGCTTGGATTGATATATGTACATAAACTCCAAACAGAGATCACAGGGTATCATCGTACAGTATAAGTTGCTGTTCTGTACACCTACATATAGTGATGAGATCTATGGTGTGAAGGTTCTGTATTGGTGTACACAAAGTCAGTAGAATATTGTGACATTTAGACCATTATATCCAGATGCTGTTATCATGATTATAGATACTTCGGCTCAGTGATGAGGATATTAAGATTTGTCATGTTTGTGAGAGGGCGAACTTTTAACTCCAGTTATCGCATACAGCAAATTGTGATGAAAAGGCACATGTCACTGGGCAAGTAAATCGTTTAGAGACAAAGCTGTTTAGTAAAGTATTTATTCGATCCTGCCATTAATTAGCTTGGTGAAAATTAATATGTTTGCAGGACAAAGTTATATTTTCTGGTCATTCCACTTAAACCATGTGGTGTTTCATAACTATATGCAGAATCTTGTGATACAGGTCAGCAACTTCTGCTGTATGGTGATACACGGTGAAGATAGAATATAAGAGATATTCAATTCATCCAAGATAATTTAGGGTGTGGTTGTATTCTAAACTGATGTGATTGTCTGAATAATGCAGAATGGATTGAACTTTAACCTTATAAGTAAGATTATCTTGGATATCAAACCTACATTTGTACCAGTTTGTCTCTTTCCAGCGTATCAGGCTCAGCCCACATGAACAAATTTCTTTCACAAATTTACAATGTCCAATTAAAGTTTGATGTGCATATGGAAAAATATTGCTTGTCATATTTCCCCATACAAACTGCCAAATGTATATTGAACATTGTCAATTTGTCAAAGAATATTTGGTTGTGCGAGCTCAATTTTATAAGCATGTTTTCATTAATACAGATTTGAAGTAACTACTGCATATTAATATACTGTCTCATATTTCTAGTGAACATGATTTTTGGCAATGTATCGGAGCCAATTATTCTCAGAGCAATGAAATCTCGAACAATATATCTGTATTTTGTGCGTTTTATTCTGAAATTTCAAGGAAATCTATTCAGAAAAGAAAATCTTCAATACCTCGCATGTTATTTTTGAAGCACAATGATATTGGGCTTGCAATGTTGTAACATTTCGCTTGGCCTCTATGATGTTATACATGTATATTCAATATTCAATATATTTTTATGAAATTTCAGAATAAAAATGCACAAATAATGTTCACACGGTATGTGCAAATTTTTACTGCTCTGAGAAAATTGGCTCGGATATTCTGCAGAAAATCATGTTCCCTCGAAATGTGAAAGAGAAAGTAGATATATGGGAGGAATACTCCCATGAATGTCTACAATGGGTGTATAAATGTTTACATGTACAGTGATTTATCAACCCAGGATTGTATATTTAGCTGTACGTTACCTATTTTTAATCTTCTTTTTTTTGTAAAGTAAAATTTGATTTTTGCATAATCATTAAAGTCTTATCTTTCAATGATGTTTGTCTTCTTCAAGGGGAAATCCTACTGGTATAAATGCTCTATATAATACCTCTGAATCAAGTGGTTAGTCGTAGGACTATATATATCTGTAGGGGTATTCCAAAGCATCGGCCTATGACAGTGTATTAGTTTGACAGGTATCTTCACTGACAGTTGATTTACCAAGGATTAGTTGGAGCAGATAGAAGTCTCCACACAGGAGTTTGATTCAGAACGTTTGAATTGGTGGAAATAGAGAATTTATTGTGAATAAATATGGAAATAATGAATGGAAGGAGGAAGAGTTACTTCCCTTATAATATTCCAAAAACAGTTACGTCCCGTAGTTGTTGGCATGGACTATCGGCTTTATCATCAGAAACGACTGAAACATGGAACCAAAATTATTCATAATATCCCCTTCGGTTTTGATCACGGCGGATTTCTACCTAATAAACATGATCACCATCAGATTCACGCAGGCTCTAATAATCTAAAGATGATCAATGGGTTCACATAGCCACTTCATACCATACCATCACCGTCCACGGTATAGAAAATGTTCATTGTGATATTTTGTTAGACCATAAATAGACGCATCCTTCTCGGGCGGGTGGACAGTCTGAAGCATTGGTAGGCAGTGTGCTACAGGCAATTATAGCGAATCAGGGAACTTGTCAAGGAAAGTCAAATTAGGGGGTAGGGGTACCATATGACAACATATTTTCACTTCTGCTGCCTTTTATGTTAAATGTAAGATATCATTATGAAGGTATGTATATGGGCTATGGCCTGATGGAAGATTATTTTAATTGGTCAAAGCCCGTCTGGTATGTAGGTCAGTAAGTTATTACCGTGATTCACAGTGGAGGATGAATGTAGCTGACAATCTTGTGGAAAGGAATTCACAGGAATTTTCATCTCTTTCTCTGTTAATTTAGAGTCATCGTTTCGGGGTCAATTTCTTGGAAGGGATTGAACTGATCTGTGGGAACTATTGCTCTCTCTCTGTTTGGATGTAGCTGTGTCGGAGTCAATTGGTGGATATTGTTAGACAATAGAAGAGCTGTCCTCTGATTGGTGGATATTTTTAGACAATTACAAGCGTCTAGTCCGTCATTCATAATCCAGCCGTCGTCCATTAGAGAATATCCGCGTCCATAATCCAAAGACCTATTCCATTTTCCATATAACAGTATTAGCACCAAATTCAAAAAGACAATCATAGTATACATAAACATAGGCTTGTTTCCTGCAAGAGAAAAGCGGTCAACAGTTTTCAATGATGCCGGCAAGACATCATGATGTTCCAAAAATATCAAATCCGTATCGCTGATCAGTATTCTTAATCCATAATATTCGTTGTAAAGTCGTCATCTAAAGAATGATATATCTCAGTCACGCTTTGATTGTGACTGTTCATATGAGTACCATGAGGATCTTGAAGTACATGGGTTCATACGGCCCCTAGCCCCGGGTTAAGCGGAATTAGACAAGTTACGAAACGTAGCACCATAGATCTTGCACGCTACGTTCGTATTTTGCTATCAGCATGCGAGATGTATCGCCAAATTTGAGAAACTTTGAGTGTAGGCGCTTGGTGGAATAGCCCTGTTTTTTAAGTTTCTGCACCAGTGTTTTGCGACGTTGATTAAAATCGTCACATTTAACACAGGATCTAGCAAATGCTACTAAGCGAGATATGTATACACCATATGCAGGTCCCACTGGAATATTACTATCCAGAAAGGGATAGTTTACAATGTCGAAATTGTAATCATCTCTTGTCATAAAGTCGACGAGAGAGAATGCCCGCTTCATTTTTATAGAGATATAGATCTAAATATGATGTGCCTGTAGAAGAGCCGTGCTCTGATTGGGGGATATTTTTAGACAATAGAAGAGCTGCGCTCTGATTGGTGGATATTGTTAGACAATAGAGAGCTGTCCTCTGATTGGTGGATATTTTTAGACAATAGAAGAGCTGTCCTCTGATTGGTGGATATTTTTAGACAATAGAAGAGCTACGCTCCGATTAATGGCTAATCATTCACACACACACACATTGATTCAATGTATCATTTAGACAATCACTGTCTCAATTACTCACTGATTCAATCACTCATTTAATCAATCACTGAATGCATTCAATGACTCATTCATTCAATCTTCCACAAAATCACTGATTCAAAGAATCATTCAATGAATTAAACAATCATACACCCGCATAATGACAGATTCATTCAATCATTTACACAATCACTGATTCAAAGAATCGTTCATTCATTCAATAATCCGCATAGTGAAGGATTCATTCAATCTTCCACAAAATCACTGATTCAAAGAATCATTCAATGATTTACACAATCATACATCCGCATAATGACAGTTTCATTCAATCATTTACAAAATCACTGATTCAAAGAACCATTCAATGATTTACACAATCTTTCACCCACATAATGACAGATTCATTCAATCATTTACAAAATCACTGATTCAAAGAATCATTCAAAGATTTACACAATCATACACCCGCAAAATAATAATATCACCGTTTAATTCTCAGAATTCCGTAAAAAGGTATAGTCTAACAATCACAATATTTCCCTCAAATGATAATATTGATTTTCATATATAACAAGCGCTGGATGAGCGCAAAGACCTCCGTCGAGGCAACAGGGTCAGTAGGTGAATAGTACAGCACTGAATAACATAGGGCCGGATGCCAAGCTCAATTTTGCATTTGTTGGACGTTAACTTCACCAATGGTAATTAACCTGAGATTGAGGGTTCCCCACTAGCATGTCCAGCTAGGGATGTGGAAGTCACATTCCCCGCAAATAATATTTCTTTGATTTCACGTGCTTGAAATATTGGGGCATGGAATAGAGTATATTGATAGTTTTACCAACTTACTTGTGATTTTATGCTATAGGCCCTACACATCAACACTTCATATTTTGTATGTGTACAGTATAGCATCCTCATTGACATTGACACATCTGAGTTTACCAACACTCCGTTCTGATCTGTCCCGCATCATGTTGAGAAATTTCTTTTGTTGTTTCGGCTAGCGTCGTCACTCAATGGTTCACTTTTCTCATAACCATAAAAACGACTGTCGTAGGTAAGATCTAGTGTTGCTCTAGATGGAAAGATGACGCAAGAAAACTCGATGATGAAGCCGAGATTGAATTTATTCAATCCTCCAAGTTCCAATAATACAAGTATACGCAATTGAAACAATAACCAGCAGTAGGTCACAATCAAAGTTCTTGTAGACAGATCGTATAGTCTAAATATCAAGTCAAGATGTTATATGACTTCTGAGACAAAACGCTAACTGTCTCAGGAGACCAAGATGTTAAAAGTCTAACCTAGTGTACTATACACCACGGTTTTATACAGTCGAGTAAACAAAACACTTCACATGGGCTTGGTCTAATCTCCAGTTTCTCACAATTCAAACACTTAATTAAGGGATCTACCGGAATGACACTTGAGCTCTGCTTACACTGATACAGGCTGGCATGTTTAACATGGAAGACAATTTATCTATATGCATTTCTCTAACATACAGCGCAAATCATTCAAGTATACAATTGACCTGATGTGACAAATCTCTGGCTCGTACCAGCTACCAATTATCAGCTTATCTTTAACGGTCCGTGTTTCCCTGACCACTTCAACTACATGCAGTGGTCTATACCATACAGGGTTCAGCATTTCCTGGCTTCCGCTCAACTAATAGATAAGCCTCTTAACTCATACTATACTTGCAATGTATATAGCCTACATATATGATCAACCCATGAATTAACATTGAACCAAAATAAACAATTTCCAAAACTGATTAGGGCAAATGTAAAAACTCAAATAGATACATGCGAAGCGTCCTTCTATATCCATATAAATTCCACATATACTCCCCACCAGAAGTTAAATGTCCATTCTGCAGAATGACATTTAACTCACGTTTCAAATACAATGTCAATTGACGGTTGAGAAACATCAAACATTGAATTTAAAAATGCGATTATACCACCATGCTTAATATGCAGTTACACGATTACATAAATCAATGCTCGTATTTAATAAAGACATTTTAAAATCAAATAATATGCAGGATTCAAACAATATTCAATCCTGAATCTCACACAAAGGGCTAGCCGATAAAGATAAACTTTAACCTCAATTTAAAACATCAAACTTGGGAATCGATGTTATAGGCAAGATCACAGATAGTTCCATCTGTCTTGTACGTCTTACTAATCAACATTAATGTGAAAAGTACATTCCTGGATACATCCAAACGTTTTGAACCATCGTTAACACCTCAAGAAAATGACCTTTCAAAGATGTCCATGAAATACCATTCGATCTAAAATGTTTGCCTTCGTGAAATGCGAGAAAATGTATCTGGGTACATTCCTGGATACATCCACTTGTGTCTAATTAACTTGTGTCTAATTCCGCTTAACCCGGGGCTAGGGGCCGTATGAACCCATGTACTTCAAGATCCTCATGGTACTCATATGAACAGTCACAATCAAAGCGTGACTGAGATACATCTTTTTTTTAGATGACGACTCTATAACGAATATTATGGATTAAGAATACTGATCAGCGATACGGATTTGATATTTCTGGAACATCATGATGTCTTGCCGGCATCATTGAAACTGTTGACCGCTTCTCTCTTGCAAGAAACAAGCCTATGTTTATGTATACTATGATTGTCTTTTTGAATTTGGTGCTAATACTGTTATGTGGAAAATGGAATAGGTCTTTGGATTATGGACGCGGATATTCTCTAATGGACGACGGCTGGATTATGAATGACGGACTAGACGCTTGTAATTTTACTCAATACAATTAAGAATGCAGACATTAGGTTTACCGAAAATTAAACATTTATCTGATCAGGTTAACATTCAACTTCAGAAATCAAAGTGTAACATCGTTATGGGCCTCATTGAAATGGAATAGGTACTTTCCCAATATTTAAAACAAATTTTAACGACACACAAATACAACACAATAGACACATACACACAAAACGAATATGTAGCTACGTCACTTCAACTGACAACTGCCTGTCAGGATTCTCTCTTTAACTCATTCCAAGGGGGTAATGTTACTCATTCAGAAGTCTAGACATATTGACATACAGTCTGGATACAATACGTAATGCAATTGAAATAAATCGCTATTACTCGTTAATTTTACCAGCTCGTCATTTAATATCATTACAGACTCAATCTGAGCATCCTCAAAAGTTAAATCAGAACGATATCGTATATTCCAACATTAGTCGACTATTTATCACCACGCTTATCTAACTTGTCAAAATCTCATCGCTTGCCGATTCGTTAGTCTTCAAACCTTAATCACACACAGCGGCATCTCTACAAACATGGGCCGCATCGAGCCCTGAATCAAAATTTGATTCCACGTCTGAACAAAATTCAGTTATTCATCAAAAGGCTAGGTCAAATTATCGTTAGTCAAAAATGAAAGACTCATTTGCACCTATGCTCAATCAAAACTTCTCGTTAACCACTCAACGTTTGCAACTGGTCATAACGTTAACACTGTTTATGTTGACCCTAACAAACAAAATAACAACGCGCATTATTCAATCCATACCACTACAGGGCATCTCAATATTGTTGCAAAAAAAAAAAATATTCACCACAGACACAATTATTCTGCGGTTATGTCTCAAACAGTCTTCCATAACTGCCACCCAAGTATCGGATTTCTCTAGCATCGCCTGTGCTAGCGTAATTGACGGTACTCCATCCGCAAAGGTTAACATTTGGACCTTACGTGTTACTCATAATGTGCCTGTAGAAGAGCCGTGCTCTGATTGGGGGATATTTTTAGACAATAGAAGAGCTGCGCTCTGATTGGTGGATATTGTTAGACAATAGAAGAGCTGTCCTCTGATTGGTGGATATTTTTAGACAATAGAAGAGCTGTCCTCTGATTGGTGGATATTTTTAGACAATAGAAGAGCTACGCTCCGATTGATGGCTAATCATTCACACACACACACATTGATTCAATGTATCATTTAGACAATCACTGTCTCAATTACTCACTGATTCAATCACTCATTTAATCAATCACTGAATGCATTCAATGACTCATTCATTCAATCTTCCACAAAATCACTGATTCAAAGAATCATTCAATGAATTAAACAATCATACACCCGCATAATGACAGATTCATTCAATCATTTACACAATCACTGATTCAAAGAATCGTTCATTCATTCAATAATCCGCATAGTGAAGGATTCATTCAATCTTCCACAAAATCACTGATTCAAAGAATCATTCAATGATTTACACAATCATACATCCGCATAATGACAGTTTCATTCAATCATTTACAAAATCACTGATTCAAAGAACCATTCAATGATTTACACAATCTTTCACCCACATAATGACAGATTCATTCAATCATTTACAAAATCACTGATTCAAAGAATCATTCAAAGATTTACACAATCATACACCCGCAAAATAATAATATCACCGTTTAATTCTCAGAATTCCGTAAAAAGGTATAGTCTAACAATCACAATATTTCCCTCAAATGATAATATTGATTTTCATATATAACAAGCGCTGGATGAGCGCAAAGACCTCCGTCGAGGCAACAGGGTCAGTAGGGGAATAGTACAGCACTGAATAACATAGGGCCGGATGCCAAGCTCAATTTTGCATTTGTTGGACGTTAACTTCACCAATGGTAATTAACCTGAGATTGAGGGTTCCCCACTAGCATGTCCAGCTAGGGATGTGGAAGTCACATTCCCCGCAAATAATATTTCTTTGATTTCACGTGCTTGAAATATTGGGGCATGGAATAGAGTATATTGATAGTTTTACCAACTTACTTGTGATTTTATGCTATAGGCCCTACACATCAACACTTCATATTTTGTATGTGTACAGTATAGCATCCTCATTGACAGAATCCTCTACAAAACACATCTGATTTTACCAACACTCCGTTCTGATCTGTCCCGCATCATGTTGAAAAATTTTAATGAGTTTTCTTTTGTTGTTTCGGCTAGCGTCGTCACTCAATGGTTCACTTTTCTCATAACCATAAAAACGACTGTCGTAGGTAAGATCTAGTGTTGCTCTAGATGGAAAGATGACGCAAGAAAACTCGATGATGAAGCCGAGATTGAATTTATTCAATCCTCCAAGTTCCAATAATACAAGTATACGCAATTGAAACAATAACCAGCAGTAGGTCACAATCAAAGTTCTTGTAGACAGATCGTATAGTCTAAATATCAAGTCAAGATGTTATATGACTTCTGAGACAAAACGCCAACTGTCTCAGGAGACCAAGATGTTAAAAGTCTAACCTAGTGTACTATACACCACGGTTTTATACAGTCGAGTAAACAAAACACTTCACATGGGCTTGGTCTAATCTCCAGTTTCTCACAATTCAAACACTTAATTAAGGGATCTACCGGAATGACACTTGAGCTCTGCTTACACTGATACAGTCTGGCATGTTTAACATGGAAGACAATTTATCTATATGCATTTCTCTAACATACAGCGCAAATCATTCAAGTATACAATTGACCTGATGTGACAAATCTCTGGCTCGTACCAGCTACCAATTATCAGCTTATCTTTAACGGTCCGTGTTTCCCTGACCACTTCAACTACATGCAGTGGTCTATACCATACAGGGTTCAGCATTTCCTGGCTTCCGCTCAACTAATAGATAAGCCTCTTAAATCATACTATACTTGCAATGTATATAGCCTACATATATGATCAACCCATGAATTAACATTGAACCAAAATAAACAATTTCCAAAACTGATTAGGGCAAATGTAAAAACTCAAATAGATACATGCGAAGCGTCCTTCTATATCCATATAAATTCCACATATACTCCCCACCAGAAGTTAAATGTCCATTCTGCAGAATGACATTGAACTCACGTTTCAAATACAATGTCAATTGACGGTTGAGAAACATCAAACATTGAATTTAAAAATGCGATTATACCACCATGCTTAATATGCAGTTACACGATTACATAAATCAATGCTCGTATTTAATAAAGACATTTTAAAATCAAATAATATGCAGGATTCAAACAATATTCAATCCTGAATCTCACACAAAGGGCTAGCCGATAAAGATAAACTTTAACCTCAATTTAAAACATCAAACTTGGGAATCGATGTTATAGGCAAGATCACAGATATAGTTCCATCTGTCTTGTACGTCTTACTAATCAACATTAATGTGAAAAGTACATTCCTGGATACATCCAAACGTTTTGAACCATCGTTAACACCTCAAGAAAATGACCTTCCAAAGATGTCCATGAAATACCATTCGATCTAAAATGTTTGCCTTCGTGAAATGCGAGAAAATGTATCTGGGTACATTCCTGGATACATCCACTTGTGTCTAATTAACTTGTGTCTAATTCCGCTTAACCCGGGGCTAGGGGCCGTATGCACCCATGTACTTCAAGATTCTCATGGTACTCATATGAACAGTCACAATCAAAGCGTGACTGAGATACATCTTTTTTTTAGATGACGACTCTATAACGAATATTATGGATTAAGAATACTGATCAGCGATACGGATTTGATATTTTTGGAACATCATGATGTCTTGCCGGCATCATTGAAAACTGTTGACCGCTTCTCTCTTGCAGGAAACAAGCCTATGTTTATGTATACTATGATTGTCTTTTTGAATTTGGTGCTAATACTGTTATGTGGAAAATGGAATAGGTCTTTGGATTATGGACGCGGATATTCTCTAATGGACGACGGCTGGATTATGAATGACGGACTAGACGCTTGTAATTTTACTCAATACAATTAAGAATGCAGACATTAGGTTTACCGAAAATTAAACATTTATCTGATCAGGTTAACATTCAACTTCAGAAATCAAAGTGTAACATCGTTATGGGCCTCATTGAAATGGAATAGGTACTTTCCCAATATTTAAAACAAATTTTAACGACACACAAATACAACACAATAGACACATACACACAAAACGAATATGTAGCTACGTCACTTCAACTGACAACTGCCTGTCAGGATTCTCTCTTTAACTCATTCCAAGGGGGTAATGTTACTCATTCAGAAGTCTAGACATATTGACATACAGTCTGGATACAATACGTAATGCAATTGAAATAAATCGCTATTACTCGTTAATTTTACCAGCTCGTCATTTAATATCATTACAGACTCAATCTGAGCATCCTCAAAAGTTAAATCAGAACGATATCGTATATTCCAACATTAGTCGACTATTTATCACCACGCTTATCTAACTTGTCAAAATCTCATCGCTTGCCGATTCGTTAGTCTTCAAACCTTAATCACACACAGCGGCATCTCTACAAACATGGGCCGCATCGAACCCTGAATCAAAATTTGATTCCACGTCTGAGCAAAATTCAGTTATTCATCAAAAGGCTAGGTCAAATTATCGTTAGTCAAAAATGAAAGACTCATTTGCACCTATGCTCAATCAAAACTTCTCGTTAACCACTCAACGTTTGCAACTGGTCATAACGTTAACACTGTTTATGTTGACCCTAACAAACAAAATAACAACGCGCATTATTCAATCCATACCACTACAGGGCATCTCAATATTGTTGCAAAAAAAAAAATATTCACCACAGACACAATTGTTCTGCGGTTATGTCTCAAACAGTCTTCCATAACTGCCACCCAAGTATCGGATTTCTCTAGCATCGCCTGTGCTAGCGTAATTGACTGTACTCCATCCGCAAAGGTTAACATTTGGACCTTACGTGTTACTCATAATGTGCCTGTAGAAGAGCCGTGCTCTGATTGGGGGATATTTTTAGACAATAGAAGAGCTGCGCTCCGATTGGTGGATATTGTTAGACAATAGAAGAGCTGTCCTCTGATTGGTGGATATTTTTAGACAATAGAAGAGCTGTCCTCTGATTGGTGGATATTTTTAGACAATAGAAGAGCTACGCTCCGATTGATGGCTAATCATTCACACACACACACATTGATTCAATGTATCATTTAGACAATCACTGTCTCAGTTACTCACTGATTCAATCACTCATTTAATCAATCACTGAATGCATTCAATGACTCATTCATTCAATCTTCCACATTAAATGGCCGTCCTTACAATAGTTGCAAAGGGGAGATTTATTTTGAGTGTTAAAAGTGGGTGACTGAGACTTTGTGTTTGACCTTTGACCTTTGTAACTGGGGTTAAAAGTTTTAGGCCCTGAGAAATGTTACCTGAGAAATTAGACTGGAATGAACTTGGCTTAACAGCATCGACAAATGTTTAACATGGAAGACAATTTATCTATATGCATTTCTCTAACATACAGCGCAAATGTCACTTCCGAGCTCTGAGCTCCACAGGCTTTGAGGTGCCCAAAGAGACACGGAGGTTACCGAAGATGTCACGGCTCGGCTCTCGACTTGGGGATAGTTGAACTGAGTGTGCTAAAAATAGATCACCAGCTAGCGTGCTATAAAAGGGAAGCGGCCTGGCCGTTTCATCAGACACTCTGTCAACCACCAAGATGTTCACTTGCACACCTTGCCAGAAGAAGTTTACTCGTCTAGACAGTTTACGACGCCACGAGACCTCCACCCACAACGATGGACTGTATACTTGTATAACCTGCGCACGGTCATTTAATCCGGAAGATGCTTTACTGCGCCACGAACGTTCATTCCACGAGGACGCGACGGAACAATGTAAGGATTGTGGTCAACTCTTCAAACGACGCAGTCAGTTAAAACGGCAAGATGACACCTTCCAGGACGCATTCGAACCGTGAATAGCCCATCTCGACCCCAAATACCTTCCATGTACTGCCCGAAAATGGCCACTTTCGCTACTACTCGTACCGATGACGCGGACAACCCTTATATGTGTTGTAATTTGATCCATGGTCCGTCACCACGATTTTGGCGACAACTTCCTACTGAAGAGGAGCCGCGGAAGGTCAGACCCACTGAAGATAAGCCCGGGAAGACGAACGCCACTGGTGATGCGATGACAGAGAGCCCGCCTATACCTACAGTTGGGAAGAGCCTGGATTTCCGGCCGGACATCACCGTTACGGTTTCGAGTCATACGTCATACATCGAACATTTTCTGGACGAGCCCATAAATGTTCCTAGCGATCTCTTACAGGGCACCCATCCAGTGAGTGACATCTATCGGCGCCATTGGACCATGATACGGCACTGTTTCCACCGTCATCGCCCTATTCAAGATATCTACAATTTTCGACTGACCGACCTCGCCCGTCTACGCAGCTACGTGGAAGCCATCTTCAATGACCAAGCAACGTCCTTCAAATTAAATCTGGCGTTTGGTTATGTGCTGCAGCATAAGGAGACAGATCAAGTCCGATACTTTTACCCGAGCAGTAACATCCGGGTATTTGACCAACCGTTTACCATCATTAACCGGGTGTCGCTAGAGATGATGCTGGACCAAGTGGAACAATTGGATGTCTTGGGATGGGCCTATGAACAGCGCCCCAACTTGCAATGGGAGGTAGAGAGGGTCACCAATGTTACGTTCTTCGTGACCAAATTACGGAATCTTCCCATCGGGTGAATGTATTCACCCATGCACTGATAAATACTCAGAATGCGCAAACAACTATTTGGGGGTATGTTGCCTCAACGGTATCCTGGCCTGACCGACGGTGATTAGAATAAACGGTTCAGAGCGAACATGGCCGAAGATGAAACTTTCTGAAATGGAGACTTCTGATTGGACAAGAATACATCTAACGGACAGGAACGAATATAAAACATGCAAATGGTGGCCTCAAGAATCTTCTTGAATTGTAAATATACCCAACGCGGCTCCCCCAGCGTGGGTATGATGTAACATTGGGGAGAATAAACTATATGAAAAAAACTTCTTGTTGTTGTTGTTCTCTCATGTGTCATCCTTGTTGTTGTTGCTGTTGTTGTTGTTCTCTCTCCGGTCTATATCATAGTGTTATGTTAGAGTGTTAAAGCGTAACGATGGGCGTCGAGGGCGTCACAGCATTTCGAAGAATTAGTGACAATTCCATGGAATATCAGAGCTTCTGAGCTATTTCACCAGGGCGTTGAAGCATTAAGAATGGCTTTGGTGGGCGTTGCTACAAGATGACACCTCACACGACGCATTCGCACCGCGGATGGTCCATCTCTACACCAAATAACATCCTTCACTGCTAAAAAATGCCCACTTTCGCTACTACTCGTACTGATGACGTCACCAATGACGCCACAGATGCTGTGGATATCCCTCAACTCGGAATGTACACCCCGAGAGCTACAACATGACACCTCTCAGGACGCATTCGGACCAAGGATGGTTCCTCTCTACTCCGAATACCTTCCTTCACTGCCCCAAAATGTCCACTTTCGCTACTACTCCAACTGATGACGTCAACAATGACGTCACAGATGCTTCGGACATGCCTCAACTCGGAATGTACACCTCGAGAGCTACAAAATGACACCTCACACGACGCATTCGGACTAAGGATAGTCCCTCTCTACACCAAACTCACCCCCACGCACCCACAAAATGTCCACTTTCGCTACTACTCGTACCGATGACGTCATCAACGACGTCACAGATGGCGCGGACATCCCTCAAATCGGAATGTACACCCCGAGAACTACAAGATGACACCTTCCAGGACGCATTCGAACCGTGAATAGCCCATCTCGACCCCAAATACCTTCATGTACCGCCCGAAAATGTCCACTTTCGCTACTACTCGTACCGATGACGTCACCGATGACGTCACAGATGACGCGGACATCCCTCAAATCGGAATGTACACCCTGAGAGCAACAAAATGACACCTCTCACGATGCATTCGGACCAAGGATGGCCCTCTCTACCCCAAACACCTTCATGTACTGCCCCAAAATGGTCACTTTACTTACTACAACCAACTGCGCATGCGCAGATTGACGCGACTTGCATTCAAAAACACGCCATTCTGACTCTACCCCACACAAGCTTCACTTTGACACCCTCGACGACCCATTCGAACCAAGGATGGTGCCTCTCTACCCCAAACACACCCCTACATAGCACCCAAAATACCCCCTTTCGCTACTACTCGTACTGATGACATCACGGATGATGTTACAGATGACGCGGACATCCCTTAAATCGGAATGTACACCCCGAGAACTACAAGATGACATCTTCCAGGACGCATTCGAACCGTGAATAGCCCATCTCGACCCCAAATACCTTCCATGTACTGCCCGAAAATGGGCACTTTCGCTACTACTCGTACCGATGACGTCACCGATGACGTCACAGATGACGCGAACATCCCTCAAATCGGAATGTACACCCCGAGAACTACAAGATGATACCTTCCAGGACGCATTCGAACCGTGAATAGCCCATCTCGACCCCAAATACCTTTATGTACTGCCCGAAAATGTCCACTTTCGCTACTACTCGTACCGATGACGTCACCGATGACGTCACAAATGACGCGAACATCCCTCAAATCGGAATGTACACCCCGAGAACTACAAGATGACACCTTCCAGGACGCATTCGAACCGTGAATAGCCCATCTCGACCCCAAAAACCTTCATGTACTGCCCGAAAATGGCCACTTTCGCTACTACTCGTACCGATGACGTCACCGATGACGTCACAGATGACGCGGACATCCCTCAAATCGGAATGTACACCCCGAGAACTACAAGATGACACCTTCCAGGACGCATTCGAACCGTGAATAGCCCATCTCGACCCCAAATACCTTCCTTCACTGCCCCAAAATGGCCACTTTACTTACTACAACCAACTGCGCATGCGCAGATTGACGCGACATGCATTCAAAAACACACCATTCTGACTCTACCCCACACAAGCTTCACTTTGACACCTCACACGACCCATTCGAACCGTGATTAGCTCATCTCTAACCCAAACACACCCCTACATAGCACCCAAAATGCCTGTTTTCTATACTACGGCCAGACTGCACATGCGCAGACTATTGAACACGGACGAACCATTAGTGTAGTCAAGTGCTCCTCCACGAGAGCTTCAAAATAAGACCTCACTCGACCCCATTGGACCATTGGGACTCACCTAGACTCCAACATGTCCACCCCGTATGGCCCTATACACCCATAGCCATGCAGTATAGGCCAAAGGGCCTACCCAGGCCTTGGTGACTTTTTTAAAAAATTTCAGCCAATCAGAAGCGAGTATTTTGACCCGGTGCATTATGGGACATATCCGAGATGGCGGCGTCTGCCTTCTGGTTCAAGATGGCGGCACGTCCGGTGTCGAAAACTGGCAATTTTGTCGGGATGTGGTCATCTAGTGTCGAAAACTGGACCCGGTATGGGTCCCGCTAGATGTTTTGGGGTCTAGGTGGGCCACTAGTGGTCCGATGGAGTCGTATGAGGTATCAATGTGAAGCATTCGTGAAGGAGCATCCGAGGGGATGAGTGTGACGTGGAACTGACATCATTCTGCGCATGCGCAGTAGACAAAGGGTATGGAAATAGACATTTTGGGATCTAGGGGAGCCCCTAATGGGCCGATGGAGTTGCATGAGGTATCAATGTGAAGCCTATGTGAGGGGGCATCCGATGGGCTGGGTGTGGGGTTGGAATATCGTCATTCTGCGCATGCGCGGTACACAAATGGCATGTAAATAGACGTTTTGGGGTCTAGGTGGGCCCTTAGTGGACCGATGGGGTCGAGTGAGGTATCAATTTGAAGCCTATGTGAGGGGGCATCCGACTGGGTGGATGTGGGGTAGGAATATCGTCATTTTGCGCATGCGCAATAGACAAAGGGTATGGAAATAGACGTTTTGGGATCTAGGTGAGCCACTAATGAGCCGATGGAGTTGAGTGAGGTATCAATGTGAAGCATATGTGAGGAGACATCCGATTGGACTAGTCTCTCGGCCGTTGTCAACATTCTGCGCATGCGTAGACAGGGAATTATGGGAAAAGGGTGTGGAAATAGACGTTTTAGGGTTTAGGTGAGCCCCTAATGATCCTATGGTGTCGTATGAGGTCTTATTTTGAAGCTGTCGTGAGGGGGCATCCGCCTGTGTCGTTCGTTGTCAATAGTCTGCGCATGCGCAGTCTGGCCGTAGTATAGAAAGCAGGAATTCCGTGGGTATGTGGGGGTGTGTTTGGGGTAGAGATGGACCGCTATGGGTCCGAATGGGTCGTGGAAGATGTGAAAGTGAAGCATGTGTGGGGTAGAGTCAGAATGGCGTGTTTTAAGTGCAAAGTCGTGTCAATCTGTGCATGCGCAGTTGGTTGTAGTAAGTAAAGTGGCCATTTTGGGGCAGTGCAGGAAGGTTTTTGGTGTCGAGATGGACCATCCTTGGTCCGAATGCGTCGTGCGGGGTGTCCTTTTGTAACTCTCAGGGTGTAGACCCCGATTTGAGGGTTGTCCACGTCATCTGTGACGTCATCAGTACGAGTAGTAGCGAAAGTGGACATTTTGGGGCAGTGAAGGAAGGTATTTGGTGTAGAGATGGACCATCCTTGGTCCGAGTGCGTCGTGTGAGGTGTCATCTTGTAGCAATGTCCGCCAACGCCAAGCTTAACGCTTCAACGCCCTGGTGAAATAGCTCAGAAGTTCTGATTTTCTAGATATTCCATGGAATTGTCACTAATTCTTCGAAATGCAGTGACGCCCGCCAACGCTCGTAGTTACGCCTTAAAGCTCTAACATAACGCCTTGACGCCATGATATAGACCGGAGAGAGAACAACAACAACAAGGATGACACATGAGAGAACAACAACAACAACAAAAAATTCATATAGTTTACTTTCCCCAATGTTACATCATACCCACGCTGGGGGAGCCGCGTTGGGTATGTTTACAAAAAAATCTTGTCCAATCAGAGGCCGCCATCTGGCGCTGCATCTGTTATATTCCTTCTTGTCTGTTAGATGTATTTTCGGCTGCTCTTGTCTGTCGCCATTTCAGAAAGTTCCATCTTTGCTCGGTGTGACCTAAGCGTCGTCGGGCAGGCCTGGATATTCTTCGGGTAGCATGTCCTGAAACAGTTGTTTGCGCATTCTGATCGCATTTTCCAGGGCCTCGGTGGGTGGTAGTCCCATAGCCTCTTCCAAGTGGCGCTTGGTCTTCATGATGGACCTGTGCGTGCGGTCGCCTTTCATTCCAAGCCGTAGTAAGGTATACTGTTCATAGATCGCCATGGCTGTTTTCCTGATGCGGGGGCGCATTTGGGTGTACGCCTGTTGTAAATTATCCTCTCCGGCATCCTCGATCGCTGCAGCGTAAGTATTGATAGCTGCTGTCACAATACGATCCCAGTAGGTAGGTTCTGCATCACTTTCCACGGACGTAGGCTGACTATCTCAGGTCAAGCTCTCCGTATCACTAGATGGACTCTCAGCAATCTCTGTTCCGGTATCAGTCGATACACTCTCAGCAGTCTCTGTATCAGCATCCGCCTCAACGGATCCTCGGAGTCTTCAATCCCATGTATATTTTTCTGGTGTCGCATCATATCGTAATGTCTGGTAAACGTGCGTTCGCACTCAGAGCAAGTATAAGCCATGTTGACGGTTGAACGTCGACTGTGCGTGTTTTTGGAAATACGCTTGCTTTTATTGACAGTAACGCCCATCAACGCTTAGCTTAACGCTTCAACGCCCTGGTGAATGAGCTCAGAAGCTCTGATTTTCATGGAATTGACACCAATTCATCGAAATGCAGTGACGCCCGTCAACGCCCGTCGTTACGCCTTAACGCCCGTCTCAGCGCCTTAACACACTTTCTTAACGCTTTAACGTCGTTCAATGATGCGTTCGAACAAATGTTTCTTTTGTGCTATTGCTCTGACAGACGCCGCTTTCCAGTTCATGCCCGAGGTTTTCAACATCGACGCTGTTCTTTCAATTTCCATATGGACTGGGTCCTTATCCAGCAATTTCGTATGGGTCACGAGGTCGACATACCGCTGACGTAAAGCCCGTCGTAGTCTGGGTGCCAATTCGACCAATACATAAGGACTGATGAGGGACACATGTTCATTCCTATATGTACAGACACCACCACCAACACCACCACCAGACACTACCACCACACACGCACACACACCACCACCACCACATTCCACCACCACCACCACCACCGCCACCACCGGGCGAAGTGAGCGCTCCACAAATAAGAGGCAATTTAGCCTTTTCCTACTACTCGTGCACTCTATAAATATGAAGCGGGCCTTCTCCCTCGTTGACTTTATGAAAAAGAGATGATTATAATTTCGACATGGTAAACTATCTCTATCTGGACCTGAATATGGCGCATACATATCTCGCCTAGTCACAAAACATTAACGCAGGAACAAATGAAAACAGCTATACCATCAAGCATCTCCACTGAAAGTTTCTCAAATTTGGCAATACATATAACATACACTGTAAAAATATTTTTGTAAATTTTACAGTAAGTTACTGGCAACTTACTGCAAAAAATACAGTAGGATGTTAATGTATTTGCTGCTAGTAACTTACTCTACAATTTACAGTAGTATAATGCTGTAATTATTACAGTAACTTACTGGCAGCAAAGGTGACAGTAACTTACTGTAAAAAAATACATTATTATTTTGTTACTGTAGATTCGTTATCAGATTCTAAACAGATAATTAATTTTGCATCTAAACAAATAATTCTGCAAGAAGAAAACCACCAAGTAAAAGAAAGGAAGGATGTTCTTCTCTTGTCATGGTTTTCTGACAATATGACCCGTAAGTGTCTATTTGTCAGAGGATAAAGATGACAGCTATCGAGTATGGAATGTACTTACGCTGTACATACATCTGTGAAGGTGCGGAACCAGTGTTTGCTTATTCATATATTATATCATAATCATGCCCTACACCCACATAAATGATTTTAAATACGCCAGAAAGATATTCATGTCATTTTCATTCATGTAAATGGGCACTATTTTCATATTTAATAATGTCATGGTATTGTAGTCTATTATTAGACATTGTGGATGTTTTTAAAATATAGAGCTGACGCAAGCTTGTTTACGTATTATTATGTGGGTCAGCCACTTGGAGCTTTCCGGAAGGCTGCTGTAAATTGTATATAGGTCAGATGATGCGGTAACGCTGTGTATTCTAGAAGCTTCTTGATTGGGTAGAATGATCTGGAATGCCTCATAGAGTATAAATAGCGCATTCAGTCAGTCATTCAGGAGGGAATTCAAACTGGCTTTTTATGTGGGTCTGTTGTGCTGTGTTACCTTTGCCTGTAATTACGGACTGCTGGATTGTTCACTCCTGTGTATTGACTGTTGGATGCTGCATGGCCTACGCTATTTGTTGATGGCTATCGGATATTGGACATTTACTGGGACTGTGTACAACTGAGCAGTGTTGGATTAGCATTATAGAGAAGAGTGATTTGTGCGCGTCAACAAGGACTAACGTGCACACCGGTATAGCATCGAACAGTAAGACTATATTTCACACATTTATTTGTTGTATTAACCTCACTTAAATTGTATATGATTTTAGTACTGTAAATAAATATTTGATTGTTAATCCTTGACTTCACACGTATTTCGGGGCCTGTCCGGGATTATTTGTTTACATTATAGATCAGCTGGCAGCTTTGCAACATAGTTCTAAATTGATACATCTTTACAACATTGTCTGAATTTGTGAAGTCAGGGAGTACGCTATCAGCATGTCATTTGACCCAGCACAGTTTGCCTTAGAGCCTAGTCAGGAGGAATTTAACAAACTACGCAAAGAGGATTTGTTCGCGCTGTGTAAATTCCTACAAATTAAAGTTGAAACATCTTGGAGAAAGCAAGGAATTAAGAAACTCATTATTAAACATTTTGTTAACAAACAACTTTGGGATGAAAGTGATTTCGATTTAACTGAGGAAACAGCTGATGATTTGGAAATAAGGAAATTAGAATTGCAAAATCAGCTGGAATTAAAGAAATTTGAATTAGAAAAGAAGGAAAGAGAAAGAGAGAAAGAAAGACAGTTTCAGTTAGAGAGAGAAAACTTAGAAAAAGAGGAATTAGAGAAAGAAAAAGAAAGACATTTTCAGTTAGAAACTAGAACTGCGAGTAGTTTTAAGGGCTTCCGAGTCTAGATCTTCTAGATGGGTTAGATATTATTTTAACCAATCGCCATCGCCAACCCCGTCGCTCAATCGTCTTGTAGATGCAGGTACGGCAGCTGAATTAACTTATATTGCTCGAACGCAATTCCTACACCATCGCACTGATTGCATTCTGTGTTACTTCGCCAAACGTTTAACATTGTTGTGTAGCATGGAAACTGACTGGGCAATTAACATATCAATAGCGAATTGATCGAGCGACGTTCCAGGCTCTGTAACACTGAAAACGCTTTAATAGAAGTACGTTTCCCAGGAGGACAAACATCGGTCCTATACCCCAGTATGGGAATATATATTTATATATATATGTCTATATGGGGCTATATCGTACTTTTTCAAAAATTTCACCGATTCGCACGGGGACACTTCCTATCATGTTCTACATGACGAGACGAGTAAAACGAGACCCCACAACCCTACCGCAAATGTATAGAAGTACGTTTCCCAGGGGGACAAACATTGATCCTATACCCCAGTATGGGCCTATATGGGGCTATATCGTACTTTTTCAAAAATTTCAACGATTCGCTTCGCGACACTTCCTATCATGTTCTACATGACGAGACTAAGAAAACGAGACCTTACAACCTATACCGCAAATGTCGAGAAGTAGGTTTCCCAGGATGGTCCTATACTCCCCATACCCCATATAGGCATTTTCGCGTAATTTAGGATAAAGTCCGTGTTCCGTATTTTTTCAGGAAAAATTTTACATGCACCCACCCATGCTTGAAATATACTTCACTTTGATGCCTCATACAACTCCATCGACCCACCAGGGCTCCCCTAGCTCCAAAACGTCTAGCAGGACCCATACAAGGTCCAGTTTTCGACACTAGGTGACCACATCCCGACGAAATGGCCAGTTTTCGACACCGGATGTGCCGCCATCTTGAACATAGGTGCCGCCATCTTGGATATGGCCCATAATGCACCGGGTCAAAATACTCGCTTCTGATTGGCTGACAGCTCTGTGACGAATTTGAAATACTCGCTTCTGATTGGACGAGAGCTCCGCATTGCGTCTGCGCATGCGCAGAATGATATTCCTACCGCATACCCAACCCATCAGATGCCCCTTCACGAATGCTTCACTTTAATACCTCACTCGATCCCATTGGACCATCAGGGGCTCACCTAACTCTCAAAACGTCTATTTTCATACCCTTGGGCCAGCGCGCATGCGCAGAATGCCGATATTTCAATCCCACACCCAGCCCATTAGATGCCCCTTCACCTAAGCTTCACTTTGATACCTCACTCGACCCCATTGGTCCATTAGTGGCCCCCCTAGCTCCAACACGGCTATTTCCATACCCTTCGGCCACCGCGCATGCGCAGAATGACGCTATTTCAAATCCGCTAGTCCAGTCAGATGCCCCTTCACCTAGGCTTCACTTTAATACCTCACTCGATCCCATTGGACCAGTAGTAACTCCCCTAGCTCCCAACACGGCTATTTCCATACCCTTGGGCCACCGCGCATGCGCAGAATGACGCTATTTCAAATCCGCTAGTCCAGTCAGATGCCCCTTCACCCAAGCTTCACTTTGATACCTCACTCGACCCCACTGGACCAGTAGTAACTCCCCTAGCTCCCAACACGGCTATTTCCATACCCTTGGGCCACCGCGCATGTGCAGAATGGTGACAACGCCCAAGCCGCTAGTCCAGTCAGATGCTCCTTCACCTAAGCTTCACTTTGATACCTCACTCGATCCCATTGCACCATTATTGGCTTCGCTAGCTCCCAACACGGCTATTTCCATACCCTTCGGCCACCGCGCATGCGCAGATGGTGACAACGCCCAAGCCGCTAGTCCAGTCAGATGCCTCCTTCACATAAGCTTCACTTTGATACCTCACTCGACCCCATTGGACCATTATTGGCTTCGCTAGCTCCAAAACGGCTATTTTCATACCCTTCGGCCACCGCCCATGCGCAGAATGACGCTAGTTCAACCCCACACCCAGCCCATTACATGCCCCCTCACATACACTTCACATTGATACCTCACTCGACCCCACTGGACCAGTAGTCACTCCCCTAGCTCCAACACGGCTATTTCCATATCCTTGGGCCACACGAGTTGTCTCCCTTGCGTCAATGTGTGCAGATGGCGCTACGGTCGACGCCGTGATGGGGAAAGGGCGTCCCCGCACCATCCTGGAGCCGCCATTTTGTTTGTTGTTTTCTTGCGGAGATACACGGGACAATAAACACTCGACCCTAGGGTGGTACAGATGCTAGACTGATCCTATTAACATGGTACAACACCTATAGATTATGTTTATTATTATTATATGGCTTAGAGGTTTTTTTGAGGGTAATGTGAGGGTTTTTTCTCCCCGTGACGTCCCCACCGCCTCGTTTGCTCCCTTGCGCCGTCTAAAAACACCGCCATTTTACAAGTAATTAATTAAAATTAATTAATTAATTAATTAATTTTTTTGAAATACTAGTACCCATCCTCCGTATGGCAGAACTGTACAACCCAGAACAAGTCTAGACATGTCATTGGGAAACCCCCACTGGGGAATCCCCTCCCGTGACCTCCAAGTTCCTCCTCAATCCTCCCCCGGGGGGAACAAAAAAGTAGGTCAATATGCGCTGTGCCGTCTTTATACTACTACTCGCGCGCCACATGTCACGTATATTACCATTTAACTCTAAGGGACAATAATAGGGTAAACACTCCCTTTTGTGGTTTCTTTTGCTCTGCTCGCTTTCTGCGTGTGCCATGCCTTTGTACCGTTTTCATTGTGACCTATAGGATATTAACCCAGTGGAAATCTTAATTGACGTTATTCAAATGTGTTTTGCCGCCATTCATATAAAAAGAAAAATCGATCTTAACATTTTGGAGGTAAATTTGTCTTTTCTTAGACTAGCTTTTTCTACAGATTACTGATAATTGATTAGTGATATTAATATTTTTAATAGATATTAATAAAATTCATCCTTTAAGCTTTAGAAATACATGAAATATGCTAGTACTTCAAAGTACTGGATTTGAAGGAAACTACAGATAGTCCTACAGGCACATCATACTTAGATCTCTATCTCTATAAAAATGAAGCGGGCATTCTCTCTCGTCGACTTTATGACAAAAGAGATGATTACAATTTCGACATCGTACACGATCCCTTTCTGGACAGTAATATTCCAGTGGGACCTGCATATGGCGTATATATATCTCGTTTAGTAGCATTTGCTAGATCCTGTGTTAAATGTGACGATTTTAATCAACGTCACAAAACATTGTTGCAGAAACTTATAAAACAGGGCTATTCCACCAAGCGCCTCCACTCAAAGTTTCTCAAATTTGGCGATACATATGCTGATATCAAAATACGAACGTAGCGTGCAAGATCTATGGCGCTACGTTTCGTAACTTGTGTCTAATTCCGCTTAACCCGGGGCTAGGGGCCGTATGAACCCATGTACTTCAAGATCCTCATGGTACTCATATGAACAGTCACAATCAAAGCGTGACTGAGATACATCATTCTTTAGATAACGACTTTACAACGAATATTATGGAATAAGAATACTGATCAGCGATACGGATTTGATATTTTTGGATCATCATTATGTCTTGCCGGCATCATTGAAAACTGTTGACCGCTTCTCTCTTGCAGGAAACAAGCCTATGTTTATGTATACTATGATTTTCTTTTTGAATTTGGTGCTAATGCTGTTATATGGAATATGGAATAGTCTTTGGATTATGGACGCGGATATTCTCTAATGGACGACGGATGGATTATGAATGACGGACTAAACGCTTGTAATTTAAAAGGTTTTGAAGGTAGAAATTCACATTTTTAATCAAAATTCACTATTTTCATCACTTCTACTACATGAATAATAACAAAAAAAGTACATCTTAAAATCTCAGTTCATTCTTTGATTCTTTCTAGCCCGTGTTCTCGCGGAGGTCCGCGCTTTCGCTATAATAGACGGAGTTATGATGTTAGAACTTACTCATTCCATTCATTTTGACCATGATGGAACGGGATTCTATGAGACGGAGAGTGGCAATGTTTAGAAGAATCTTACGTAGAATTTTTGGCTGGTCGAGATCTGATGTTCCCCGACCCAATGATAACATCTAGGGACGTTGTTGTATTTGTATGGTAAATAAGGTAACTGTAGTGTTACAGCCATGCAGGCATGTGCCCTGCATGTGCCCTTTTGTGGGACATGTCTGCATAACTTCGTACGCAACCATATCCATCCAGCAAACGACAACAACGCCCTTAGATGCCCAATATGTCGGGGTCGTATTACTAAAGTTAAAAAAATAGCTATGATAACACATGTATATCATTTTGCTTTAAAACTATATAGTCAATGATTTACACAATCATACATCCGCATAATGACAGATTCATTAAATCATTTACAAAATCACTGCTTCAAAGAATCATTCAATGATTTACACAATCATTCACCCACATAATGACAGATTCATTCAATCATTTACAAAATCACTGATTCAAAGAATCATTCAATGATTTACACAATCATTCACCCGCAAAATAATAATATCACCGTTTAATGGTCAGAATTTTGTAAAATGGTATAGTTTAACAATCTCAATATTTCCCTCAAATGATGATATTGATTTTCATATATAAAAACAACGTTTCGTTGAAATTCAGTGTCAATATATGTATGGTAACTTTTCTATATCTGTAAGTTTGCAGGAGTTTATACTATATTGTGTGTAATTTACCCAGGACGTTTGAGGAAGAAAACAAGCTAGGGTGGTGCAGACTCGATACAGCTAGGCCTTATGGCGAAAAATAACGTTTGCACACATATGTTATATATGCGTTCATAACTATGTTTGGGGCTTATTAGGATATTAAAAGTAGGGTATAATATATAACACGCTACACCATCATCAAGAGTCTGCGTCAATAGAATATATAGAAATTTAGTCGCTAACTCATATATTGCAATGTTCTAAAGCCTATCCTATTTAATATATATATATATATATATATATTATATAATGTATACGCATATACATGTATATGCGTGTGTGTGTGTGCGTACGCGCGTGTACATTTATATCCCATGTACGTGCAAGTGGTAGGAAAAGTGGAAATTGCCTCTCATTTGTGGAGCAGTCACTTCCGGTTGGGTGGAGTACTGCCCTCAGCCAATCAGAAGCGAGTATTTTGACCCGGTGCATTATGGGACATATCCGAGATGGCGGCGTCTGCCTTCTGGTTCAAGATGGCGGCACGTCCGGTGTCGAAAACTGGCAATTTTGTCGGGATGTGGTCATCTAGTGTCGAAAACTGGACCCGGTATGGGTCCCGCTAGATGTTTTGGGGTCTAGGTGGGCCACTAGTGGTCCGATGGAGTCGTATGAGGTATCAATGTGAAGCATTCGTGAAGGAGCATCCGAGGGGATGAGTGTGACGTGGAACTGACGTCATTCTGCGCATGCGCAGTAGACAAAGGGTATGGAAATAGACATTTTGGGATCTAGGGGAGCCCCTAATGGGCCGATGCAGTTGCATGAGGTATCAATGTGAAGCCTATGTGAGGGGGCATCCGATGGGCTGGGTGTGGGGTTGGAATATCGTCATTCTGCGCATGCGCGGTACACAAAGGGCATGTAAATAGACGTTTTGGGGTCTAGGTGGGCCCTTAGTGGACCGATGGGGTCGAGTGAGGTATCAATTTGAAGCCTATGTGAGGGGGCATCCGACTGGGTGGATGTGGGGTAGGAATATCGCATGCGCAATAGACAAAGGGTATGGAAATAGACGTTTTGGGATCTAGGTGAGCCACTAATGAGCCGATGGAGTTGAGTGAGGTATCAATGTGAAGCATATGTGAGGAGACATCCGATTGGACTAGTCTCTCGGCCGTTGTCAACATTCTGCGCATGCGTAGACAGGGAATTATGGGAAAAGGGTGTGGAAATAGACGTTTTAGGGTTTAGGTGAGCCCCTAATGATCCTATGGTGTCGTATGAGGTCTTATTTTGAAGCTGTCGTGAGGGGGCATCCGCCTGTGTCGTTCGTTGTCAATAGTCTGCGCATGCGCAGTCTGGCCGTAGTATAGAAAGCAGGAATTCCGTGGGTATGTGGGGGTGTGTTTGGGGTAGAGATGGACCGCTATGGGTCCGAATGGGTCGTGGAAGATGTGAAAGTGAAGCATGTGTGGGGTAGAGTCAGAATGGCGTGTTTTAAGTGCAAAGTCGTGTCAATCTGTGCATGCGCAGTTGGTTGTAGTAAGTAAAGTGGCCATTTTGGGGCAGTGCAGGAAGGTTTTTGGTGTCGAGATGGACCATCCTTGGTCCGAATGCGTCGTGCGGGGTGTCCTTTTGTAACTCTCAGGGTGTAGACCCCGATTTGAGGGTTGTCCACGTCATCTGTGACGTCATCAGTACGAGTAGTAGCGAAAGTGGACATTTTGGGGCAGTGAAGGAAGGTATTTGGTGTAGAGATGGACCATCCTTGGTCCGAGTGCGTCGTGTGAGGTGTCATCTTGTAGCAATGTCCGCCAACGCCAAGCTTAACGCTTCAACGCCCTGGTGAAATAGCTCAGAAGTTCTGATTTTCTAGATATTCCATGGAATTGTCACTAATTCTTCGAAATGCAGTGACGCCCGCCAACGCTCGTAGTTACGCCTTAAAGCTCTAACATAACGCCTTGACGCCATGATATAGACCGGAGAGAGAACAACAACAACAAGGATGACACATGAGAGAACAACAAAAAAAAAAAAAAATTCATATAGTTTACTTTCCCCAATGTTACATCATACCCACGCTGGGGGAGCCGCGTTGGGTATGTTTACGAAAAAATCTTGTCCAATCAGAGGCCGCCATTTGGCGCTGCATCTGTTATATTCCTTCTTGTCTGTTAGATGTATTTTCGGCTGCTCTTGTCTGTCGCCATTTCAGAAAGTTCCATCTTTGCTCGGTGTGACCTAAGCGTCGTCGGGCAGGCCTGGATATTCTTCGGGTAGCATGTCCTGAAACAGTTGTTTGCGCATTCTGATCGCATTTTCCAGGGCCTCGGTGGGTGGTAGTCCCATAGCCTCTTCCAAGTGGCGCTTGGTCTTCATGATGGACCTGTGCGTGCGGTCGCCTTTCATTCCAAGCGGTAGTAAGGTATACTGTTCATAGATCGCCATGGCTGTTTTCCTGATGCGGGGGCGCATTTGGGTGTACGCCTGTTGTAAATTATCCTCTCCGGCATCCTCGATCGCTGCAGCGTAAGTATTGATAGCTGCTGTCACAATACGATCCCAGTAGGTAGGTTCTGCATCACTTTCCACGGACGTAGGCTGACTATCTCAGGTCAAGCTCTCCGTATCACTAGATGGACTCTCAGCAATCTCTGTTCCGGTATCAGTCGATACACTCTCAGCAGTCTCTGTATCAGCATCCGCCTCAACGGATCCTCGGAGTCTTCAATCCCATGTATATTTTTCTGGTGTCGCATCATATCGTAATGTCTGGTAAACGTGCGTTCGCACTCAGAGCAAGTATAAGCCATGTTGACGGTTGAACGTCGACTGTGCGTGTTTTTGGAAATACGCTTGCTTTTATTGACAGTAACGCCCATCAACGCTTAGCTTAACGCTTCAACGCCCTGGTGAATGAGCTCAGAAGCTCTGATTTTCATGGAATTGACACCAATTCATCGAAATGCAGTGACGCCCGTCAACGCCCGTCGTTACGCCTTAACGCCCGTCTCAGCGCCTTAACACACTTTCTTAACGCTTTAACGTCGTTCAATGATGCGTTCGAACAAATGTTTCTTTTGTGCTATTGCTCTGACAGACGCCGCTTTCCAGTTCATGCCCGAGGTTTTCAACATCGACGCTGTTCTTTCAATTTCCATATGGACTGGGTCCTTATCCAACAATTTCGTATGGGTCACGAGGTCGACATACCGCTGACGTAAAGCCCGTCGTAGTCTGGGTGCCAATTCGACCAATACATAAGGACTGATGAGGGACACATGTTCATTCTTATATGTACAGACACCACCACCAACACCACCACCACACACTACCACCACACACGCACACACACCACCACCACCACATTCCACCACCACCACCACCACCGCCACCACCGGGCGAAGTGAGCGCTCCACAAATAAGAGGCAATTTAGCCTTTTCCTACTACTCGTGCACTCTATAAATATGAAGCGGGCCTTCTCCCTCGTTGACTTTATGAAAAAGAGATGATTATAATTTCGACATGGTAAACTATCTCTATCTGGACAGTAATATGCCACAGGGACCTGAATATGGCGCATACATATCTCGCCTAGTCACAAAACATTAACGCAGAAACAAATGACAACAGCTATACCATCAAGCATCTCCACTGAAAGTTTCTCAAATTTGGCAATACATATAACATACACTGTAAAAATATTTTTGTAAATTTTACAGTAAGTTACTGGCAACTTACTGCAAAAAATACAGTAGGATGTTAATGTATTTGCTGCTAGTAACTTACTCTACAATTTACAGTAGTATAATGTTGTAATTATTACAGTGACTTACTGGCAGCAAAGGTGACAGTAACTTACTGTAAAAAAATACATTATTATTTTGTTACTGTAGATTCGTTATCAGATTCTAAACAGATAATTAATTTTGCATCTAAACAAATAATTCTGCAAGAAGAAAACCACCAAGTAAAAGAAAGGAAGGATGTTCTTCTCTTGTCATGGTTTTCTGACAATATGACGCGTAAGTGTCTATTTGTCAGAAGATAAAGATGACAGCTATCGAGTATGGAATGTACTTACGCTGTACATACATCTGTGAAGGTGCGGAACCAGTGTTTGCTTATTCATATATTATATCATAATCATGCCCTACACCCACATAAATGATTTTAAATACGCCAGAAAGATATTCATGTCATTTTCATTCATGTAAATGGGCACTATTTTCATATTTAATAATGTCATGGTATTGTAGTCTATTATTAGACATTGTGGATGTTTTTAAAATATAGAGCTGACGCAAGCTTGTTTACGTATTATTATGTGGGTCAGCCACTTGGAGCTTTCCGGAAGGCTGCTGTAAATTGTATATAGGTCAGATGATGCGGTAACGCTGTGTATTCTAGAAGCTTCTTGATTGGGTAGAATGATCTGGAATGCCTCATAAAGTATAAATAGCGCATTCAGTCAGTCATTCAGGAGGGAATTCAAACTGGCTTTTTATGTGGGTCTGTTGTGCTGTGTTACCTTTGCCTGTAATTACGGACTGCTGGATTGTTCACTCCTGTGTATTGACTGTTGGATGCTGCATGGTCTACGCTATTTGTTGATGGCTATCGGATATTGGACATTTACTGGGACTGTGTACAACTGAGCAGTGTTGGATTAGCATTATAGAGAAGAGTGATTTGTGCGCGTCAACAAGGACTAACGTGCACACCGGTATAGCATCGAACAGTAAGACTATATTTCACACATTTATTTGTTGTATTAACCTCACTTAAATTGTATATGATTTTAGTACTGTAAATAAATATTTGATTGTTAATCCTTGACTTCACACGTATTTCGGGGCCTGTCCGGGATTATTTGTTTACATTATAGATCAGCTGGCAGCTTTGCAACATAGTTCTAAATTGATACATCTTTACAACATTGTCTGAATTTGTGAAATCAGGGAGTACGCTATCAGCATGTCATTTGACCCAGCACAGTTTGCCTTAGAGCCTAGTCAGGAGGAATTTAACAAACTACGCAAAGAGGATTTGTTCGCGCTGTGTAAATTCCTACAAATTAAAGTTGAAACATCTTGGAGAAAGCAAAGAATTAAGAAACTCATTATTAAACATTTTGTTAACAAACAACTTTGGGATGAAAGTGATTTCGATTTAACTGAGGAAACAGCTGATGATTTGGAAATAAGGAAATTAGAATTGCAAAATCAGCTGGAATTAAAGAAATTTGAATTAGAAAAGAAGGAAAGAGAAAGAGAGAAAGAAAGACAGTTTCAGTTAGAGAGAGAAAACTTAGAAAAAGAGAAATTAGAGAAAGAAAAAGAAAGACATTTTAGTTAGAAACTAGAACTGCGAGTAGTTTTAAGGGCTTCCGAGTCTAGATCTTCTAGATGGGTTAGATATTATTTTAACCAATCGCCATCGCCAACCCCGTCGCTCAATCGTCTTGTAGATGCAGGTACGGCAGCTGAATTAACTTATATTGCTCGAACGCAATTCCTACACCATCGCACTGATTGCATTCTGTGTTACTTCGCCAAACGTTTAACATTGTTGTGTAGCATGGAAACTGACTGGGCAATTAACATATCAATAGCGAATTGATCGAGCGACGTTCCAGGCTCTGTAACACTGAAAACGCTTTAATCCCCCACACGTCTTCGAGATGTCAATTTCGTGTCATCTTATAATCCAGCTCATTGCTACACAGTATAAATGAATGGGAATATTTGGCGTCGTCTTACATGTATAATAATCTTGTTTTTTGCCAAAATGACTGTTTTATGAGTTTTTGTGACATGTTGTGACAGTTGGCGATAGCGGCACATCATTTGTCATTCTCGCTATGTCTGAAAACATATATTTAGGCACTTTCATCCTTCAAATGTGATTCTTGTCATTTGACCTATTATTGAAGGGCCATGGCGGCCATTTTGAATCCAGGGATTGACTCGTCTTGAGCAAATTGCCGGTGGCTTGGACCAGTAAACACGCATGTCAAATTACAGAGCAATCCGTGCAACCGTTTCGGAGGGAAGATTTTTGGGGAAATTAGGTCAATCCAATATGACCGCCTAACCAAGCAACCAAGCAGCATGCGACTTTTCAGTTGAATACATCATGGGCTTCTCGATCCATTGCAGCAGACAAGAAGTCTGTATCTATCAGGGTTCAAAAGAATAAGCCCTTGCAAAATGTGTTAAGTGTTTCACAAAATTCAAGATGGCGGCCAAACCACGTGACCTAGAAACTTATTTTTTATATATTCTTGATCCCCGTGTCCTATTGTATATAACTGGCCACTTTGCCTGACGAAATCCGTTACTGTTAACGATTCATTGGAAAACTAGGTCAAATCAAGATGGCCGCCGAACCGTCCAACCAATCAACATGCGATTTTTTCAGTTGAACACATCTTGGGCTTGTCGATATATTGCAGCAGACTAGAAGTCTGTATCTGTCAGGGTTCAAAAGAATAAGCACTTGCAAAATTTGTTAATTGATTCACTAAATTCAAGATGGCGGCCAAACCACGTGATCTAAAAACTTATTGTGTGCATACTCTGCATCGTCACGTCCTATTACATATGACAGATCGCTTTTCCCGTCGAAATATTTAACTTCAAAGTATCACAACAACAACAACGAACATCCTATATTGATTGGTCAATATCGGCCATTTTGAATTGATGGATCAACTCGTCTTGGGCATTTTGACGGTGACTTGGATCAGTGATCAGTCATGTTAAATTACAGAGCAATCCATCTAGCCGTTTTGGAGGAGAAGATTTTTTAGGAAAATAGGTCAATCCAATATGGCTGCCGAACCGCTTGACCAATAAAAAATTCCGAGATTCAGTGCAACACTTCATGATCTGTCTGATTAGTCGGTGAAGTTTGAGCATCATCGATCGGACGGTTTCAGAGATCTAGAAGAGACAAAATCATGGAGAAGAAAATAATAATAATCCAAACAGATACAAATAGTCTTCCGATTGTCATCGGAAGCCTAATGAAGCATATGGAATTACAGTCGCAATCAAGTCCTCCTGCACATGCACCTCTACAATCACAATCAAAATTTGATGCAGCTCGTCAAATACGTCTCGTCCCACCATTTCAGGAAAAAGAAATTCATAAATATTTTCTGCATTTTGAGAAAATTGCTGAAAATTTAAACTGGCCAAAGAAAATTGAAGTTTACTTCTTCAAAGTGTTTTGATCGGAAAGTCAAGGAACATTTACATTCAACTGACAGTAGAGCAAGCATCAAATTATGACACAGTGAAGGATTTAATCCTTAAAGTTTATGAATTAGTTCCTGAAGCCTATATACAAAAGTTTCGTAGTTGTGAGAAAGAAAATTCTCACTCATGTAGAATTTGCTCGTTCAAAAGAACAGTTATTTGATAGGTGGTGTGTTTCGGTTAAAATTGACAACCAATTTGAAAGCTTTAGACACCTTATGCTGGTAGAGGAATTTAAAAGGTGTACCCATGGTGATATTAGAACATTTTTTGATGAAAAGAATGCCAACACTTTAGATCAGGCAGCACGTTTTGCTGACGAATACGCTCTGACACACAAATTATCATTTGTCGATGCTGTTAAGCCAAGTTCATTCCAGTCTAATTTCTCAGGTAACAGACCCAGTTCTTTCTCAGGGCCTAAAACTTTTAACCCCAGTTACAAAGGTCAAAGGTCAAACACAAAGTCTCAGTCACCCACTTTTAACACTCAAAATAAATCTCCCCTTTGCAACTATTGTAAGGACGGCCATTTAATGGCTAATTGTTTTAACTTGAAAAGAAAACAACAAGATCAAGCCTTTCAAAAGCCCAGTGGTTTCCTCACTTCATGATCTATACCCAAGCAGGTTAGTGACGTTCATAGTGTATATGACGTTAAGATGGCCAGGGACACTGTTCCTGTTAGTTCTATTAAGGATAAGGTTGACAGTTTTTCAAATCCTGTTATGGAGATTTTTGAACCATTTATCCACAATGGTTTTGTGTCACTTTCAAGTGATTTGTCTAATGCTACCCCTGTGAAGATTTTGCGAGACACGGGCGCGTCCCAGTCTCTTTTGTTGGCAGATATTTTGCCGTTTTCTGACTTTTCATCTGCAGGCAGTAATGTCCGGATTAAAGGGGTAGATTCTGTAAATTATACACCCGTTCCGCTCCATAACGTTTATCTGTCTTCCGACTTGATTTCTGGGCCGGTGGATATTAAAGGTAGTTTACCATTTGAGGGTGTTCAATTACTTCTTGGAAATGATCTTGCGGGAGATAAGGTCGGAAGATCTTGCGGGAGAAAATGTTATTGAAAAGAAATTAAGTGACCTTAATTATGTAATTCAGACTCTTGACAGTCGTAAACACAAACAGTTATGTCATGTAAATATGCTAAAGTTATACATAGACAGAGATAGCACTAACAGTACTGTACACCCTGCAAGTGTAGTTAGTTCTGACCCTGATAATGATGAAACTTGTGAAGACCCCATGACAGCGGGGAAATTACAGAACTCTGACATTCTACTTAATTTGGATTCCAAGTTGTGTCATCTTGAACCAGCGCGTCGGGAAGAATTTCGAACTCTGCTCAGTCAATATGAACATTTGTTTCTCGATATTCCTACTCGGACTGATAAAATTTCACATGACGTCAATGTCTGGAAGAGATTCAGTATTTATTGGACAATGACTTCATTGAACCAAGTAATAGTAACTGGAGTTCACCTTGTATCCTCGTTCCAAAGCCAGATGGCAGTTACAGGATGTGTACTGACTAGAGAAAGGTGAGCACATTGACCAAAACAGACACATTCCCTATTCCACGCATTGACGATTTCATTGATGAAGTGGGAAGTGCCAAGTTTGTGTCAAAGATTGATCCTCTGAATGGATTTTGGCAAGTTCCACTGACAGATCGTGCGAAGGAGATATCAGCATTCGTCACTTCGGAGGATCTGTTCCAGTACAAAGTCATGCCATTTGGAATGCAAAATTCTCCGGCCACGTTCCAGTGTCTCATTAACCGTGTGACTTCTGGTTTGGAAGGATGCGAGACTTACATTGATGACGTCATTGTCTACAGTGATACATGGGAAGATCATCTACAGAGAATTCACGCACTGTTCAATCGACTAAGTGACGCCAATCTGACAGTCAACACTAGAAATAGTGAGTTTGGACATGCACGTGTGTCACTCTTGGGTCATGTTGTACGTCAGGGTCAGGTAGAACCTGTAGATGCTAAGGTTAGTGCTATCTCGCTATTTCCAAGACCAACATGTAAGAGAAACATGATGCGTTTCTTGGGTATGGCTGTTTACTACAGAAAATTTTGCCCAAATTTTTCAGATATTACTGAGCCTTTAACTCAACTCTTAAGGAAAAGGGCAAGTTTTGTTTGGACCGATGAATGTGAATCAGCTTTTGAAAACCTGAAAGCCATACTCAAGAGCGCGCCTAATCTTTCAGCACCAGATTTTCATTCACCTTTTTAAACTGGCTGTAGATGCTAGTGATGTTGCTGCTGTTTTGTTACAAGAAGGTATAGATGGTGCAGATCACCCAATATGTTATTTTTCACCTAAATTTGACAAACATCAGAGAAATTATTCTACAATTGAGAAAGAATGTTTGGCAATGCTACTGGCTTTACAACATTTGATGTTTATGTTACTTCCTCGTCATTGCCAATTACTGTATTCAGTGATCACAATCAACTAGTTTTCATAAGTAAGATGAAAAACAAAAATCAAAGATTGTTGAGATGGAGTTTGGTGTTACAAGAATACAAGATTGAAATCAGACATATAAGGGGCAAGGACAATTTGATTGCTGATTGTTTGTCTCGCATATAATGTACATATGTTTGTCAACATTTTTGCTGTTGTAATATAGATTTTTTTTTGCAATAATGTTTTGAATTGTCAAGAAAGTTCCAAATTTGAAACTTTCTTTTTCTAAGAGGGGGAGTATCATGGTATTGTAGTCTATTTTTAGACATTGTGGATGTTTCTAGAATATAGAGCTGACGCAAGCTCGTTTACGTATTATTATGTGGGTCAGCCACTTGGAACTTTCTGGAAGGCTGTTGTAAATTGTATCTAGGTCAGATGATGCGGTAACGCTGTGTATTCTAGAAGCTTCTTGATTGAGTGGAATGATCTGGAATGCCTCATAGAGTATAAATAGCCCATTCAGTCAGTCATTCAGGAGGGAATTCAAACTGGCTTTTTATGTGGGTCTGTTGTGCTGTATTACCTTTGCCTGTAACTACGGACTGCTGGATTGTTTACTCCTGTGTATTGACTGTTGGCTGCTGCATGGTCTACGCTATTTGTTGATGGCTATCGGATATTGGACATTTACTGAGACTGTGTACAACTGAGCAGTGTTGGATACCATTATACAGAAGAGTGATTTGTGCGCGTCAACAACGACTGTAAGTGCACACCGGTATAGCATTGAACAGTAAGACTATACTTCACACATTTATTTGTTGTGTTAACCTCAACACAGATACTTTTAATGACCTTAGACGGTTAATAAGGTCCTGATGAGGGAATGTAGTGTAGAGACTCGAGAAATCCCATGCGGATACCTGTCTATACGGTATGTGATCTTTAGCATCAAGTTCTTCCGTAGGACATTTTGAATTTTCAATATCCTCATACATTCAACGCGTTTTTAGAAATAACCTTCCCATAATGCTTTTACCTGATGAAGGCCCCTCGTCAACAGGGTTGAAAGAAGCTTGGTGGTGCAGCTCCTCAACCAACGCTTTTCTAAAAGCCATGTAGGCTATAACACCAGTAGTATTATCATCATCATCAATTTATCAATATATATATACATATATACAGAAATTACGAGAAAACGTCAGGGGTGAAGAAAAAAGTTAAAACAGCCAACAATCACATGTCTCTCTGATGCGCATTTCTGCTTTACTATAAGCTTTCTCAAAGCAATATTACAGCAATATTGTTTACATCTTAATCCGTTAGCAACAATATCCTAGAAAAGATTCAAGTGAAAAATTTCAGTTCCGTCAATTGGCTCATTTGCAACTTCTCGTTGATCTCCGGTGGCAGTAATCGGGTCCCTCCGCTCGGCAGTATGGAATGGTAATCTGCTCACAGCATAATATTCTTAAACAGCATATATTATCTGTTCAATGAAGGACGACCCAAGATAATAGCGGGAGATAAACTCATTTTTGCGAATGTCCAACCTTCGCTTTAACGATGTAGTTGAAGTAATCTTGTAGAAAAGGCAATATTTACTTATCATTGTTGCATTTGTGGATATGTTTGCATACATGCATATTTCTCAAAGAGGCAATCGGTATATGTTGTTTATGCACTATATGACACGAGCTCTAAGGTATGTTGTCTATCCAATGTATTTTGCATCGCCTCCACTCTGAATCACATTCTTAGAATCACAAGTCATGTTTTCCTTTACTGTAAAGACACTACTCGAATTCTTGAATGAAAATGATGAGCCTCCAATCGGGTAGGCACATGTACCGCATCGAGAATCTGTGAATTTTGTGACTTTAAGAGTGCTGGGATTTATACATGTTACCGAAACTGTATTTCATTCGAAGCGCTTTGACCTCTTCCGATGTTGTTCTGTGAGTAATAAAATACCAGCATGCTAAATCAATGACTTAACCATGTGAAACATGCTTTTTGTAACTTATTATCTGTAATAATTCATTTCTGTAATTCCGGACAACTTACGTCTATATACTACTCGAACTTACCTGTATTTTATTACTCACAGAAGAACATCGGAAGATGTGAGCGCGCTTTTAGTGAAATACAGTTTCGGTAATTTCTCGCCATGCTATATTCGTAGAGTGTTTCTTTCTTGAAATATTGTAACGTACACATAGTTATTTGTCTGCATTTCATTTAGTTAGGGATAAGTGTTTTTCTTTAGTTACAAATGGGGAGAAAAATGCGGTAGCTGGGTTAGAAGATATGAGCCAGACACTTTTATCCACTGTACATTCTTAGCTTCCACATCGACGTACTGACACGAAGTCAGGCATATTAAAAAGTGTTGGCAGTCGTACTTCAATATATGAATAGTGTTGGCAGTCGTACTTCAATGTTTTGTTACACATCATTGAGATGTTCTTGTGAACGTGAGTACAACCTATACCAAATATCATTTTACCACTGCAACACAGGCTCCAGAAGTGACTTAGCACTCGAGCAGCTCAAACAGGCATGTCGAAAAAGTCCCCAAGTAAGATACTGATGGTTTTGGTCTGGAGAATAAGGAAATACATGCATTCCAAGCTTGAAATTTTTTCTGGGGGAGGGGGGGGGGGGGGCTATCAAATGCGCTCGATTGTGAATGTGGCGAATTTATGGTTGCCAGTGACCTAGTAGTTCTTTCAGTATTCTCTTGCTGCGAGTAGTAGAAATATATCACATACATATCATAGAGGTGTGAGTTGGTGGCTGTCGTGTTGGTGGGATCTTCTGCCATTTTATCATGGTTACACAGAGGCAGAGGCATATATTCGTTCGAACGATTAGGAATAAAAACAATCAGTAAGTTTATCAACACACAGTGGTATGTAATGAAGAAAACCGTGTTCATTTGACGCACTTTTCCTTCACGTTAACTGGTAAGACTTCAATGTCTGGGATTTGAAAGAGAGAGCAAAGTCCTGTGTTCAACGAGGAACATTCTACGATGTTAATATTTCCTCTAAAATTTTATTAATAACGGTTTACAAGAGTCACGGAAAAACTTAGAATTATCCCTTGTAAAATATCAAGTTAATATCACGAATACTATATGTTTTGACCAACCAGATCACTTGTTTCGTACGTATATATTTTTAAAGTTTTGTGGCGGCGTCGCGTTCAAAACTTAGACGAGACAATCTCCACACTGTGTTAGACAAAACAACTCCACACTGTATTCTTACATGTACTGAATATAGTTAAAATCTCTTTACGAAACGATCTCTCCATGAAGGTATATATAATTGGGTTGATGGCGTAGGATACCACATACCAAACTGTACATATCAGAATTACACCGCTATCATCGTTTCTGTATTCTGGTAACAGTGTGGAAAAGCCCGTGATGTTCTCTCCGATCCTCTTCACCATTACTGCGAAAGGAGGAATCCAGCAGACAAAAAATGCTATGCCGACAGTGACGAGTATTTTGGCTGTTTTGGCGTTCCTTCTCTGGAGCCTCGGCAGAAAAGGTGCTGAGACGGAACCTTCCATCCCATGTCGACTGAAATGGCCAAAGGCACAATAGACAGAACAAGTTAGTGCACTAGTTTGTTGAGGATTCGTTTTAGGAGCGATGATCCTGTGGCGGTGTCTAACAGCTAAAGCGATGCGCCAGTAACACCAGACAAAAACAACGAGCACTATTACAAAGAGAAGAGTCATAGTACCGTTGTATGTGACCCATCTCCAAGGATCATATGAGTTATCGCGATAAATGCAACCTTGGTACTTCACAAACACTGTGATATTTTTCAGGAACAGAGTTGGCAAGGCGCAAACCATCCCCATTCCGATTTCCAAGAACAGCAAATATCTGGATACTCTAACGGAAATTCCTGTATGGAGGGGCTTACAGATCTTCACATATCTGTCAATTGCTATCAGAAATATATTAACCAAGGAACAAGTTTTGAACAGCACAGAAACAAAGGAAATTGTCCGTCTTTCTTCAAGTAGTAGTGGAATAATATATGCACTGATTAGTGTATATATGGTAGTTGGAATTAGTATGAGACAGGACAAGAAGTCGTAAATTGCCAGATGTAGCACCAGTTCTCCGAAACTTGTCTTCCGTGGAGATTTCACCTGAATAATATACACTAATGCATTACCAATAGTTCCCACGAAAAACACAATGAATAACAGGACGCAGGTTGGTATAATGTTAATATTAGGTACAGTTTGACACAGCACATCACTAGTGAAATTACATACGGTACAATACTTGGTAGCGTTAAAGACAGCAGAATCATTAAACATAATGACACTGTAGAGTTATCTATCTGAATCTAAAGAAAAACCAAACCCTTTGGATTCGAAACGGGCAGACAATCTCTGAAATTAACTCGTCTGGAATAGGTATACTCTAGATCCCTAATTACCTAAACAATTGATCCGGGTTCATGCTATCTCCCGATTTGTTTACCCTGCTGCCTGTTACGAAACGAACATGAATGATAGCTCAGAGTAAAAATTAAATAAATAATAATCAAATAAAAAAAATACGGCAACTCAAACAAATCGCATCACCATTATCGCAGTTATATGTGAACACTTTGTTTGGTTTCTCCTTTGGATCTGTTTTCATATTTATATAATACTTGTACAACCCGCTTTCATTGTCTCTACGTTTTTACATTATTTACATAATCATCCCTGTCGCTAAGTTACTTCAGAGGAACGCTGAAATGTTAATTGTATAATGGATCCTCAGGGCTGGTAACCAGGTCGAACACAATGCATCGTATTTCAACCTTACACTCAACCCACATCTCCATGGTAAACATATAATCAATCCTCAGTGTTTCTATACTGCTCTAAGTATAAGTTATAGAAACGAAAAGTGAAATACCTGACAAGGTATGGTATGGAATGGTATGGTATAAAAGTACTTACCGGGGATAGGGACTGAATAACAGAAATACTATATTAACTCGATTTTTTTTTTAACATTTATTAAAACTGTGTTCATTGCTTTATAGTTCAACTGTGGAGTACCAAGGCTGGGACATTGTATTTATTTCAAGTACAACATCAGAATCAATCAATGGAACAGATGCGTGGATTATTCATCTTATAGAGGTCTCACCCAAATTTTTTCTCAGTGGTTGCGTCATCCATTGCATATACTCTTTCAATGAAGCTGACGGACCACCCTGGAGTTGGCCTTGAATGTAATATGACGGCCAAAATCCAAAATGGCAGCCATTATCAATTTATACTCGCATATTTCTGGTTTGAAATCAACTTTCTAACCACAAAAAAAAATCTTTTTTGGTCGTGGGTTAGGCCATGCATAATTAGTGAATGTTTAAATGATTTGTAAATGGTCTAAAAGTCCAAAATAGCCACCAATCCCAACTGAATCTCACCTGCAAACATAGTTTGGCTGGCATATCCATGTTGTACAATTGAAATCAGATTTTTTGCTGGTGTCTGGTAGCATTAATCAAATCCAATTTCCAAAATGGCCACCAAATAATTGAATTGAATTGTTTCTTTTAGTGCGTAAGCAGACTGTATGTCTTGAAATTGCCCTGGTCATGGTGTGAGTGTGAGGTCATGATGCGTATGCAAAATCGAGGCATAGAAAAGAAATCTGATTTTGTTTAGCTGCGGTGTGTTTGGGCGTTCCTGGTGCCATCCTAGATCCAAATGTGCCGTTATGGTGTCCTGTTGAAGCTCCCGTGATGTAGCGTAAAACCGAGGGAAGCTCTCGTGGTGTAGATTGAGTTTGGGACAGTTTTTACCGGAAGTGACGCGATGGTGCACATGGTCACTCGAGAAGTAGTGATCGGGCATGTTCGTGTGCACAGAGAAGTGTTTTTGGTAATTCACGGTCATCCTGGGGGCTAGTAAGTCATGTAACGTGACATTAAATAAAGGTATTACCTATATATATATAAATATTTAACCCCATGTCTCAAACACATATGTGCGTGTATATATATATATATATATATATCCGAGTTTGTCATGACTTTTTTCTAGTACTATATTTACCATACACAAAGGCAGTTTATACTGTGATCATTTAGTCATATATATATATATATATATATATATATAAATAAATGATCTGCTTGTTAATTTAGATTTAGATAATGGCAGTAATCGATCCCCAAAGTTGTGGAGTGAGCCAGTGAATTGCCTTGCATATGCAGACAATATCGTGTTACTGTTGTTAGATAAATTTGACCTACAGTCAAAACTGGATAAAGTCAGTGCGTTCCTCTTTGACTGGGGTTTATCGGTCAAGGTAAAAAAGACTAAAATTGTCACTTTTGGTAGCAACAGGACTGCTAACCATAACCAGCAGCATATAGGTATTCCAATGGGTACTAATTGTGCACCCCTGTTGGCTGACCTGTATCTGTTCTCTTATGAATATGACTATATGCAGGCGCTTTCAAAAACCGATCCATTCAAAGCCCGTTCCTTCTCATTCACAAAACGCTATATAGACGATCTTCTCGCTGTGGATAATCGCTATATAAACGACGCAGTGAAGGATATATATCCACCTTCACTGGATTTGAAGGAAACTACAGATAGCCCTACAGGCACATCTTATTTAGATCCCTATCTCTATAAAAATGAAGCGGGCATTCTCTCTCGTCGACTTTATGACAAAAGAGATGATTACAATTTCGACATCGTAAACTATCCCTTTCTGGACAGTAATATTCCAGTGGGACCTGCATATGGCGTATACATATCTCGCTTAGTAGCATTTGATAGATCCTGTGTTAAATGTGATGATTTTAATCAACGTCACAAAACGTTGTTGCAGAAACTTATAAAACACGGCTATTCCACCAAGCGCCTCCACTCAAAGTTTCTCAAATTTGGCGATACATATCGCATGCTGATAGCAAAATACGAACGTAGCGTGCAAGATCTATGGCGCTACGTTTCGTAACTTGTCTAATTCCGCTTAACCCGGGGCTAGGGGCCGTATGAACCCATGTACTTAAAGATCCTCATGGTACTCATATGAACAGTCACAATCAAAGCGTGACTGAGATACATGATTCTTTAGATGACGACTTTACAACGAATATTATGGATTAAGAATACTGATCAGCGATACGGATTTGATATTTTTGGAACATCATGCTGCCTTGTCGGCATCATTGAAAACCGTTGACCGCTTCTCTCTTGCAGGAAACAAGCCTATGTTTATGTATACAATGATTGTCTTTTTGAATTTGGTGCTAATACTGTTATATGGAATATGGAATAGGTCTTTGGATTATGGACGCGGATATTCTTTAATGGACGACGGATGGATTATGAATGACGGACTAGACGCTTGTAATTCCATATTAACCAAAGTTCAGTTGAGTGTGTGAAGAGATATAAATACCTTGGTGTCCTGTTAACCTGGTCTGTACGGCCAAGAAGACTATTATATACATTTGCACTGAGGAATCCCGGTAATCCCAAAGAACTCACAAATAACCGGGCATGTCACTTTTGAATAACGTCAATTAACATTTCCACTGGGTTAATATCCTTTAGAAAAGATGAAAACGGAACAAAGACATGGCACGCGCAGAAAGCGAGCAGAGCCAAAGAAACCACAAAAGGGAGTGTTTACCCTATTATTGTCCCTTAGGGTTAATTGATAATGGCACATGCTGCGCGCTCGACCGTGAGTATATGAAAGGACACTCATATTTAGTTACCTCTTTGGGGAGAAGTGACCATCCAGGATTAAACGGGTAGAGAACGTGACTGGAATTATATTTATGAAATTGTCGCAAGCTCGTTATGATTACATGGTGTCTCGTTCAAAACAACAGAAAATTAGCTTTTTACATGTAGTAGAACTTAAAAAGATCAAATCAGTTTATTTACCCTTTACATGTATTAAGGACAGTGTACACAACATTATATTTTAAACGCATATTGGTGACATATACGAACAAGCTCCTGTGGCTAAAATATTTATATTGGACAAGCGTAAAGCGGAAACCCTGTGACCTTTGTGGAGAGATTTGTAGTTATGCGATGGGAAATGTCCGATATGCATTACAGTATATGTGGGGATAAACAAATTTCTTCCATTTAGCTATGATAATAATGTAGAGCATGACTCACCACTCAATGATTATGGGGAGACTATGGTTCAGCATAGACGCGTCTGTACTTGTCAAGAAATAACAAAGGAGCAGGGAAATTAAAAATAGTATGACTCACCACACTTTGTTTTATGAGGAGACTAATGTTCTGCATAGGTGCGGAGGCACGTTTGTCAAGAAATAAAGACAAAGGAGCAGGAAATAACAATAGAACAGAGGTTTTCTATATAATGTCGGTGTGTGGGCAGATATAAATTTAGCTATGAAGACAATGAATAGCATGACTCATCGCTCTTTGTTTATGAGGAGACTATTGTTCATCATAGACGCGTCTGTACTTGTCGAGAATTAAAGACAAAGGAACAGGTGTATTAACAATAGAACAGGGGTTTTCCATATAATGTCAGTGTGTGGGCAGATATAAATTTAGCTATTGATGACAATGTAGAGTATGACTCATGGCTCTTTGTTTATGGGGAGTTTATTGTTCTGCCTAGACGCGTCTGTACTTGTCGAGAATTAAAGACAACGGGAAAGGTGTATTAACAATAGAACAGGGGTTTTCCCAATGATGCCATGATCTAAAAATAGAACTGAGGTGATGCTCTATGACTAGAACTTACATATGAACACTGTGTTTAATTTCATATGAACACAAGGAGCATTAGATATTAAGTGGCAATACACTATTTTAAGGAGCATAACATATGAAATAACAAAACGGGGATTATCACTTCATAAGTAACAAAAAATATTATGTAAAAAAAATAGGGAGTAAGGCATATTAAGTAACAAACACACTATTTTGTGGCGTACTACATATAAGACTGGGCCTCAACTCTCTATTTGTCTACTACTTATGTGCTCTATGGACAGATACTTTTCCTGCATGGGCATAAGGCTTATGGCTGTTTCACAGTACACATATATGGAACAAAACATAACAGGAGTTAGATCATCTAAATTCTATTAACATATATATTTGACGATGATCAACAAATGATTTTTAATGTCCATGAAATTTTTGTTAAATTCTCAAATGTCACATTTAACAATATGGACAATTATCACAGTCTTTTACATTATCCAATTGCTATTTAAGAAAGGACAATTTACTTACTGACATCGACATCTCCAGAGAAACATAACCCTGCTTGGAATAGTGAAAGCTATATTTAACAGAACTTCGACAAAAAGCACAATAAAATACCCTAACGCTAAGCTAACCAAAATATTAAGAAAATGACCTAACTATGATTGTAAAAATAATAAGAGCCGGTCAAGTGCACATGCTACAATAAAGTTGTTGTAGATGAGCTATATACATCTCTGGACACTGAAGCCTCTATACCACGTGTGACAGGATCATGATACCACGGGCACATTCGAAGCGATCTCTTGTAAAACAGTTCTTCGATTATCATCACCTAATTTATATAATGGCCTACATGTATGTACATAGAAAGTACATTCAGTGCCCGATATCACACCATCATCCTGTGACTTTAAATCCCTGATGTATGGGTATCATAACTCACGCGTATATAGAATACCATCACATGATAGACTCTCGGCCGAAATCCACTTACAATCCCTCCAGAACAACTTGATATCCAAGTAGCCAATATATCCTCGAAGCCTTCATCACAGACTATATTTTTAATTGTTTTAAGCTCTGTCCGAGACTGGATACTTGTGTTTTATCTATAAATTCTATTATATACAAATTTTCCGTCTGGATCTAATATGTATATGTATAAATTGACAGAGAGGAAAAGTGATGGGTTGATCCAGATGATTATGCTTTCGTTTCCAAGAAATCTTCTCTAAAGCAGTTGTATGATTGTCAAATCGAGTAACTTGGTTTAAATAGTTTATTTGACGACAGGAGCGCAATAAGCCGAACTTATTAGTGCGTCTCCCAGTAAATGTACATAGTGACAAATGCATAATATAGACTTATACACATACGAAAGTCAAAGGGAATCAGATAAGATAAATGAATGAACAAAATACAGTTCAAAAGAAATAAAACTCAAATATCAAAGAGTCAGAGAGCCCGGGGTGTCCAAAAAAAGTAATATCGAGTGATCACAAAAGAGTAATCGATGGTCACGAATAAATTGCCAGTTATTATGGCCATTTAATGATTGATTTGCGAAAACGGGGATGCAATAGCAGGATTTAGAAACGTTTAGATTCAGTTACAAATTTACCTAGTGCCTTTTGTATTCGTATATTAGCGTGAATATCTTTATTGGGATCCCCAAATAATAAAATCGATGCTTTCGGGATCGCCTGAGAGATGTAAATATCTACAAGGTCGGCGAGAAGAAGTGTTCTTTGGGCATTGAATGAGGGACAATGGAAAATAAAATGGTCAACGGTCTCGTTAGAGTGTCCACAGTTACACCTGGAGGTATCTGATAAAAAGTTATCAAATAAGTGTCCCTTTAGGTTACTGCATCCGTTTCTCAGGCGACATAGAAAAATATTTTCTTTTCTAGGGCACACATAGTACCACGGCGGCGGGATAAATATTTGTGTCATGTTCTGTAATTTTCGTTTAAAGACAGATAGATTGTTGGAATTAGATACAATTACAGGAAGTGTGTTCCATTCGCGGACTGTTGCAGGGAAAAAGGAACCTCGAAATAATTCAGTACGGCACCTAAATGGAGTAATATGATTCGCGTTGCGAATATTGTAAGGATTGCGAACGTGACTTATGATTGGAAGATGCTCCTGCAATGTGCTAGGCGCCGTTCCGTTAACAATCTGATAAAACATATTAAGTCTGTGAACTTGGCGTCTCCTAGAGAGCTTCTCAAATCCAGCTTCCGCATATAGGGTTTCAGAGCCGACGCTACGCGTTATTCCCGTTATCGTCCTTAGAGCGTCTTTCTGTATATTTTCTAATCTTGTTGCAGACGTTTGGTCCAAATTGTCCCAAACAATGTCCGCGTACTCCAGGCTCGGTCTTATAAAGCTTTTATACATAATTTCCAGGCATTTGCGATTTAATGTATACTTAAGACCTTTGAATATGGAAAGTTTTTTTTGCGCTTTAATTATTATGTTTTCCACATGATCATGCCAACTGGCCCTGATGTTAAAAGTCACACCAAGATGTTTGTGATTAAGGGACGGTTTGATGGTCGAGTTTTCGAAAGATATGGGGAAGGAAGATGGCGTTTGTCTCAGAGATACTAAGAGGGATACCGTTTTGGTAGCATTAAAATCGACAAGCCATGTTCTAGCCCACGTGGAGATAAGGTCCAGATCATGGTTAATAGAGGGGATTTGAGCGTAGAGATTATCGGAGATTATATATAAACAAGTATCATCGGCAAATAAGCGGATATTATTTAGAATATTACCAGGCAAATCGTTAATGAACAGCAAGAACAACAGAGGACCTAGAACAGATCCTTGCGGGACACCCGCATGCAAACGAAGTACAGTTGATTCCTTGCCATTTATTACAACCCGCTGGACACGTTCGTGTAAGTAGCTTTCAAACCAAGCCAAAAGGGTGCCCGTAATGCCAAATTGGCGTAATTTACGGAGCAAACCACGATGCCAGACTCTGTCGAACGCTTTCGATATGTCAAAAAATAAAAGAATAATCTCTTTTTGATCATCGAGGGCTTTGGTTATATCAAAGTACAGTTCTAATAGCTGCGTCACGGTAGAATGGGAAGGTAAGAATCCCGACTGACACGGTGTTATATCGTGTCTAATATATTATACAAGTGCTTGAACACCGCTCTCTCCATAACCTTGCTTAGACAACTCAAGAGCGATATTGGTCGATAATTGGCTGATATATGATGATCGCCCTTTTTAAACAGTGGGGTGACATAAGCAATTTTCCAGTCAGTTGGGAATTTGGAAGTCTGCAAGGAGTGATTGAAAAAACGTGACAAAATTGGGCAGAGTACACTTTTTGCTTCAAAAAGACACTTCGGGCTTATTTTGTCTGGCCCAATGGCTTTGGTTGTATCTAAATTAGATAAAATATCAAAAACGTCATTCGTACTGACATGAAAGGAGTCTAGAACATTAGCTGTGTACATAGAAAAAGGCGGTAGTTGGGCGTTAGAATCATCAACGTTTGCAATACTTGTGAAATAGGTATTTAAGATTTCGGCTTTCTCAATAGTTTCATATGCAAATGATTCATCACTTCTTTTTAGAGGGGGAATGCCATCAAAATTGGGGTTATTATTTGCTAGGAGGGATTTGCTCAATTTCCACCAGTATTTCGAACCAACTCGACCAGTCTCAATCTTCTCTCCTATTTTATTGTTAAATTCTTCTTTCGCAGAATGAACAAGTAGATTGACATAATTTCTTTGTCTTTTAAAAAGCAAAATGTCACCTTCAAGTTTAGATTTTCTCGAACGTTTGAAAAGTTTGTCTCGAATTTTCATCTCGTGTTTGATTTTGTTGGTGATCCACGGTTTATCGTTTGGATGTATAAAAACATATTTATGTGGAATAGCTTTCTCAGCTGCCCTGGTTAAGTTAGAAGTGACACAATTACACCAGAGGTCGATATCATTTTCGTCTTTAAGATCATCCCAATCAGCATCAGATAGAATAGCTCTGAATTTGTCCCAATCAGCTTTGTCATAGTTCCAAATTAGACGTCTAAATGAACTCGGCTTTGAGATACGAGATTTAAGTAGCACGAAGGTAGGTGCATGATCACTGCAAAAAGGAACCAAAACGCCACTGTCGGTGACAATCTGCAGAGTGCTGCATAAAATAGGATCAAGCAGGGAGTTTGACACTGGACGAGTTGCTTCGGTTATTAGTTGGCTAAAACCCAGAGTATTTATAAGATCACGCAACTGATACTTCGAAGGGTTGAAAAGATCATCATTTAGGTCACCGAGGATTATGATGTTTTTACCTGGATTAGAATCACGGACATTTTCAATATTATCAGCCAGAGTTTGCCATCTGTCTACAGGTGTATTTGGTGGGCGATATATCGTGCACAGAAGAGTGTGGGGAGAGTCATATAGTTCGATCCATACCATTTCTATAGATGGAGATTCATATTCGTGTCTACGAATAGCGGAAATATTTTGAGAAATGTAAACGCACACCCCACCCCATGCTTGGTCGCGATCTTTCCGAAAAGGTTCCTGGAAACCAGAAAGCAATATTTTTTTAGTGTCGATGAGAGGTGTTAAATGACTCTCAGTGATAGCTATGATGTCGAACTCCCCCAAATTAGCTTCCACTAGGTTTATTTTATCGACAAGACCACATATATTATTATGAGCGATTGCGAGTGTATGGCCCTCAGGACCAGGATTTAATTCAACGTCACCAGAAAGCATTAGGAGAATCGAGATCAAAACGAAACTAGTAACATTAGATTTAAGAATAATAAATGAAAACCAGGTTATGGATTTCAGAAAATTCTGGGTGCATCTTAATAGCTTGAGAAGGTTCAAAATCTGTATACAAAATGAGGCAGTACGGATGAAGATTCGGCCAAACAATCCAATTGCTGCACGATAACTGGCTAGATCGTTAACCATTATCCAAAACAAGCCATTCGAACTGACGTGCAGCTAGATCGACACGGCCATCATATATTGGCGACACCCAGGGCTCCTGGACAAACAAACATAACATTTTAAACCTAGAGATGGAACTTAAAACTGAGAGCTGACCTTTCAACACAAATGGCGAAGGGCAAAACAATAGATACAAAAATATGTAGAAGACAAAGTGACAACATGGAGATATGGAACTGGCTATCGTGCAAATCTGGCCGACGCAAACTGGCCTGTAATACGTACATCCATAAACGCGGGATGATTCAAAGCAGACATTTCATATTTTATAGCTCCGATGATCAGTGGGATGATTGAATTATTTGAAATGGGATCAGGCATTTCTACTTTAGACTCGTGCAATGGAGAACAACAGTATTCTGAACACCGTGCAGATATCAAAAACACACAAATCAAGGCACGCTTGTTGTAGGAATGGGTCATTAAGAAAATTTCGTTGTGGTCTTGTATGCAGGATAGAGTGATGAGCACTACCAGGTCAAGCGTCCGTTGAATAACAACAATATTCCTCACACAATAAAGGACATAAAGGATACACAAATCAAGGTGAGCTAGTAGTAGAGAAAGTTTAGCTGTGGTCTTGTATGGGGGATATAGTATTTATCAGCTTCAATTTTGTTTCACTCAGTAGGTGTCGATTTCAACACCAAAACTAGACGCAGTGATTTCTCAAGACGGGTCATGTCGCTCTCCTTGGTAAGCCGTATAACCTTCTCATCGAGTAATTTGACCATAATAGTACCATCACGGGTCCATGTGTCCAGGATTTTTTTTCTCTCTTTTGAGCGCTCTAGCCTTCGCCGCCAAACTGGCCCGTTGTTGGGTGAGGTTTTCATTAATGTAAATTGGAGAGGCTCCAGCGGGTTGAGTGTCTTTCAGAACTTTTCGATTGCCAATGAAGGACCTTCGAGCCCTGTAAGACGTAAACTTACATATAATGTCTGGTGGATTCTTGTCGCCAATTCTATGCGTCCGGTCAATGTCATTCGTTGAGATGTTGATTTTCATTTTTTTGGCCATGCCAACGACAATTTCGTCTGTGGACTCTGAATCATCTTCGAGAACCCCACTTATTCGAACGGAATTACGGCGGGTGTACTGCTGATGATCGTTCAGCGCGTGACGTAAGTTTTCGATAATTTCGTCTTTTTCGGATACAATATCCTGCAGATCAGTTATAGCTTTTTCCATAGCAGATATGCGAGCGCCGAAAGTTTTCTCAATAGACCTTGTAACTGATTCCGTTACATTTTGGGACAGTGCCTGTATTACATCTGGGTCTTTTAGTGCAGCTATTAGATGGAGAGACAAATCACCACCTACCTGAGACATATTTGTATTTTCACGTGGCGATGACTCGCAAGTTGAATTGTCCTCTGCGTCGGAGATATATTCTCCAGAAATGTCCCCCTGACGTAGTTTTTTTGGTGTTTGACTTGTGGAAGAAATCGTGGAGCTACTAGATGTCCGTCTTCGTTTGTCCCGACCGTTCAAGTAAGACTCCATCCACTACTTTGTTCTGCCTATCGTCTCGTTTTCAATATGGCTGCCAATGTCAGTATATGGTCATCACGTTGGGTTAGTCAAAATCCATGAAAATCTCCAGCATCCTATATCCAAAACGCTTGAAATTTCTCTACACAAGCTCGTTTTATGCTGTAGGTGGATAGATCGGGTTATTTTCAACGGATAAATCCCAGCATCGACATATTTAGACCAGAAAGTCGGAGCTCCTCTAAACCAGGACTATCCCCTCTGACGCCATCTTGCCTCCTCGAGTAACTTAGAACTACAATCCAGGAAGTCACTCTGACTTTACGTTCAGGTGATCCAGCAGAAAAGCCGTTAAAGAGGCGCTAACTCTGGGAGTCAGTGTGACTAATACCTTTAGGTGGTCCAACAGCTATACATAACAAATAATATATCGAAAAGCAACCTCATAATTAGTCATGTACAGAATTTTCCAAAAAGAGTCCAAAAACAGGTTAACCTATCGAATGACGATTTATAAGATGTAGCATCTGGCTAAAACGCTGCAATTTGTCTTCAATGTAGCCATTTATTAATTGTATCGCCCACTTTAGAAACTAGGCATGCTAGAGACCTGCACAGATTTCTCAGTTGCCATACGGATTTGTCTTTGGCGTATGAGTCTGGGGCTAAACACTTTTGGCCATTTTCTTGTGGAACACAGAATACAAAAACTGGATTTTTTTATCATCAAGTCGAGGCATACGCATTGGTAACAAACTGAACAATTCCTATAGATTCTTATAATAGTAGTAAACCCCACAGCGATTTGATAGTGAGTGTGGATGTTAACTGGCACAGTCGACCATAAACATGGCCACTTTCGACCATTGGAATTAACTGCCTGAATTAAAGGATATAATGCGACATACACTATTTGAAATTCAATGTAGGTTAATTATCCGCATGTGTCAAAGCGCTGTAGCCAAGATGCCAAATCAGCACAACAATTTGCTGATACATCAAATGCTACTATAGTGAGATTCGACCAGCGATACCCGCATTTTCCAATACCGCTAGCCTCCACATCCTCGCCCGAATCCCCGCCTTACCCGACAGCCCCAAGTTGATTATCATTTGATCATAAAGCACAAAAGTCCATTGTAAACTCAACGTTATGATGTGACCTTCTGACCCATCCATTGAATTAGTCTTTACAAATCATAATGACTTTTCTCATGGGAAAACAATTCCACAGAAGAACACATGAGCCACAGATGTCCTTTCATCTGCGTATTATAATATAGGAATTAAATAGCAAAATTAAACGAATATCATTAATTGGGATTTGTAGACAGAATTTCGACATATTGACCTACATAACTGACACCTATCCGTAACATTAAACGCTTCTGAACCATGTAGACCATAGCCCATGCACATACCTTCACAATGATATCTTAATTGCATTGGTCAATAGATTTCAGTACACGTCTGATATGGTGACCATCTCTCTTAAATTTCATGTTCATACAAAATTAGTTCGATGTGTGAACAATCTTGTGAAGAAGTAGTTGAAGGCAGATGACGAAATTATTTCGTCAAAAACTGGCACATCGTCTAGAGAATCTACAGCGGTTAATTTTTATATTGGTGTCTTTTTCAGTGTACAGATTCGACAATATGGAACACATACTCCAATTTCATTCTAAAATCAAGGTAATGGCCTACTGACCTACATAACAGACGGTCCTTGACCAATCGAAATAAAATGTTCTGTTATAAAATATGTTGTCATACATGTATGTTACCCCTACCTCCTAATTTTAGGGGTTATTGACAAGTTCCCTGATACGTTATAAGTGCCTCTAAGACATTACCTAACCATGTTTCAGGCTGGCCACCCACCCTAGAAGGATGCGTCTATGTATGGTCTAACATTTTCTGAAATTTTTCTGTACCGTGGGTTGAGGTTCGATGCTGAAAGTGGACTACTACTCAGAATATCACAATTTGTGATGAAGATTTTATTTTCTTGTCCATTGAAATCTCCAGTAGCAGGTTATGGATTGGTATGAAAAAGGATGTGTGAGGTTACCCGTGAATAATCCCTCGGACACTCGGGTTTGTATATGGTCCGTGTAACCTTGCACAATTCAATTTTCGTTTTTTCGTTTTCGGTTTCTCAAAATCAAAAGTTGAAATTTGACATTCAATTTTCAATTTTCGTTTTTCGTTTTACTTCGCGCAAAAATGAAAATCAAATATTGAAAATTGCCTCGACATGTCCGTTTTTCGTTTTTTGATTTTAACTTTCACTCGCCAATGTTAACTGCGCACGCGCAAGACTTAAGATGTCACTTTCGGTCCGCAAAGTAGTATGGAAAGCGCAAATCGGATTGTTTAGGCAGGTGTGGAGCATAATATGGAAAACCAGTAAGGGGAAAGATGTGGGAGTTTCACTACACTATAGATCCCTGGAGCCAGGCATTCGAGCTAGAATATAATGGGCCAACTGCGCATGTGCAGAATCGAGTAGGCATTCGTGCAGCAGGTGTATTATATGCATTATAGCATTATATGGAGAACAACGGGGTTGATACACACGGGAGTTTCATTAAAGTAGGGTAGTATAATAAATACGTGGGTACCCTAATCATAACCCCCAAAGGAACTTCCCGCGTCGATGCGTTGAAGCGTTTGACACCCGCACTTAACGCGTTGAAGCGTTTTTGACGGTGAACGTTGAAGTGCATCTGAACGCTCCAACGATCCAGGTCGCAAAAATAGAGAATGAAGATTGGACCTGAAGCGTTGAATCATTCAGACGTCTGACATCAAACCTGGCGATTGTGTGCTTGTTTGAAATGGTGGTTTACGGGCCGCTTGCCATGTACGGATTTCGCGGCCCATCACCGCGATGCTTACTCTTATTGGTATTAAATCTTTGTTGGTATCTTTATAAATACTATATTTCAAATCAATAACAAATAGCGGTTGTATGCATGAATGCTGTTCGCTTTTATAGCGCTCTAAACATCTATTTTTAGAAATGAGAAAATCTAAGACTACGTCCTGATTGGCTCAGGCCTCAGTGCCAATAACCAATGAGAACAGCGGGATACCACATATCCAGACCTGTCTGGTGCATCTTCACAAGTCCAGGTAAATCGTTAATTTACCTGCACAGAGTTTACCTGGACATTTTTGGTGATTCGAGTGAGTTCTTGAGTCGTTGCCGCAATCTCGAACATTTCATCCCCCGAGGTTATTTTGAATTAGCATGTCGGTATCCCAAGCCGGCGGTTCTTGCCTTGACTTTCGATGTCGATTTCAGCCTGACATCAAAGTTGTGCCACGATGTCACATCTCAAACCGTCCAGCTAGTGGATTGGCGTAATGAGCTAGCTGAACCTGTTCACTAATTGGTTTGATTTAGAGGATACCCCTTGATCTTTTTTTTACCCAGAACTACGGTGTGCAACTAACTAAGGCATTGTATAGATACAGTAACAAATATATCAATACACTGGCTCCCGAGGGTGGCCTGCGTGGCCACATGCCTCATACGTTCCACACCTCTTATACGACATGATTTGCGTTTTCTATTCTACTCGTCGAACTGGAAGTGACATCATAACCCGCCCACATACATGTACGAACTTAACATTGATACGTCAAAGTTAAAATAAAAAAAAAAACGAAAAACGGACAAGTGGATACGGAGCCGTGGAAGGGACATGCGTTTTATTTATATTTTCACCGTTAGGAAAAGAATTTTTTTTTTCCTTTTTCTTTCAAAACTTGTGAAAAAGAAATTTTATTTATTTTTTCGGCTTGGAAAAGAGAATAACTTTCCTTTCAGTGAAAAAGGAATTTTATTTATATTTTCGGTCTTCGAAAAAAAAAATCCTTTTTTATTTACGTCAGTGAAAAGGGATTTATTTTTTATTTTTCTGTCCGTCAAAATAAAAGTTTTTCTTCTTTTGCATCAACTGAATTATCTCGGGCCCTTAGATAATTGCCCAATGAGAAAGCAGCATAGTGGGCTATGGTACGAGAATCGCAGGCTGTCTTTGGTCAATTATCTTGGACCCCGAGATAATATCTAGGGCCCCGAGATAATCAGCCAATGAAAACTTTCCTTTAGTATCGTTTCCTTATAGAATTATCATCCATTTGCGGCGCCATGGATTTATCCAACAGGGAATCGTGGAGGCAATTTTCAATATTTGATTTTCATTTTTGCGTGAAGCAAAACGAAAAACGAAAATTGAAAATTGACTGTCAAATATCAATTTTCGTTTTTTGTTTTTGTAATCCCAGAATCAAAAATTGAAAATTGACAGTCAATTTTCAATTTTTGACTTGAGAACACAAAAACAAAAAACGAAAATTGAAAATTGACGGTCAAATTTCAATTTTTGATTTTGAGATTACAGAAACAAAAAACGAAAATTGAAAATTGACGGTCAAATTTCAATTTTTGATTTTGAGATTACAGAAACAAAAAACGAAAAAAGAAAATTGATGGTCAAATTTCAATTTTTGATTTTGAGAAACGAAAAACGAAAAACGAAAATTGAACTGTGCAAGGTTACACGGACCGTATATCTATTGTACTGACTCGGACAACTGACCTTTATTGTCCTAAAATATAAACTTTCCCACACTAACCGTGCGCAAAATAACCATTTAGCACGCCTATAAAAACATTATTTCTTAAACATCCTATCGTAACGCCATATCTCCCTGCTATAACGCACTGTCGATCTTCCAGTCACACGCACGTGCTTTGACCATTCGCCCCTGACCCTTGATGGAAGTGAACTCATCTCCGGAATTGACGTTATCGCATGCATGTGCGCTCACGCACTCGCACACACACGCATACACAGACGCATATACACACGCAGCTGTTGGTGCCGCCGATTCTCTGTGCACCCTATATCTGCAATCTTTAGGATCCAGTAGTAGGTAAAAGCTATTTAAAGTCGCATTCGCCACACTGCGCATGCGCGAATCTGGTGGAATGTGGAGGTTTTGTGGAGGTGTGCGCAGGAGTGTTATGCCCAGGTATGACGTCACTTCCGGTCTGGGTGAATGGAGCGTGACCTTGGGGGCATGTATTCCTCCGCGGTGATGCGGTCTAGAGGTGATGCGGTCTGCCTCCGCGACCGAAAGTAGTCCCAAAACCGTGCGTTTTTCGTGAGAATGTTCGGCAATCTGTAGGGGCCGCTGGTGGACCGATTGGGTCGAGTCAGGTATCAATATGAAGCAGTCGTGAGGGAGTATCTACCGGGCTGGGTGTGACGTGGACTGACGTCATTCTGCGCATGCGCAGTAGAGAAAGGGTATGGAAATAGACGTGTTGGGGTCTACGTGGGTTACTAGTGGGCCGATTGGGTCGAGTGAGGTATCAATGTGAAGCAGTCGTGAGGGAGCATCCACCTGGACTAGTGTATCGCATGCGCAGACAGGGAATTGTGGGAGAAGGGTATGGAAATAGACGTTTTGGGGTCTAGGTGGGCCACTAGTGGGCCGATTGGATCGAGTGAGTTATCAATGTGAAGCATTCGTGAGGGGGCATCCGAGGGGATCGGTGTGTCGTTCGTTGTCAACATACTGCGCATGCGCAGAGAGAGAATTATGGGAAAAGGGTACGGAAATAGACGTTTCGGAGTCTAGGTGGGCCAATATTGGGTCGATTGGATCGAGTGAGGTATCAATATGAAGCATTCGTGAGGGAGCATCCACCTGGACTAGTGTGTCGTTCATTTTCAACATTCTGCGCATGCGCAAACAGGGAATTGTGGGAAAAGGGTATGGAAATAGACGTTTTGGGGTCTAGGTGAGCCACTAGTGGGCCGATTGGATCGAGTGAGGTATCAATGTGAATCATTCGTGAGGGGGCATCCGAGGGGATGGGTGTGTCATTCATTGTCAACATTCTGCGCATGCGCAGAGAGAGAATTATGGGAAAAGGGTACGGAAATAGACGTTTTGGAGTCTAGGTGGGCCAATATTGGACCGATTGGATCGAGTGAGGTATCAATGTGAAGCATTCGTGAGGGAGCATCCATCTGGACTAGTGTGTCGTTCGTGCTCAACATTTTGCGCATGCCCAAACAGGAAATTGTGGAAAAAGGATATGGAAATAGACGTTTTGGGGTCTAGGTGAGCCCCTAATGATCCTATGGTGTCGAGTGAGGTATCAATGTGAATCATACGTGAGGGAGCATCCGTCTGGACTAATGTGTCGTTCGTTTTCAACATTCTGCGCATGCGCAGACAGGGAATTGTGGCAAAAGGATGTGGAAATAGACGTTTTGGAGTCTAGGTGGGCCATTAATGGTCCGATAGAGTCGAGTTAGGTATCAATGTGAAGCATATGTGAGGGGGGATTAGTGTGTTGTTCGTGTTCAACATTCTGCGCATGCGCAGACAGGGAATTGTGGGAAAAGGGTTTGGAAATAGACGTTTTGAGATCTAGGTGGGCCACTAATGGTCCGATGGAGTCGAGCGAGGTATCAATGTGAAGCATACGTGAGGGCGCATCCCACTGGGTGGATGTGGTGTAGAGATATCGTCATTCTGCGCATGCGCGGTGGACCAAGGGTTTGAAAATAGACGTTTTGGGGTCTAGGTGGGCCACTAGTGGTCCGATGGTATCGTATGAGGTCTTATTTTGAAGCTCTCGTGAAGGGGCATCCGACTCGACTAATGCATCGTCCGTGTTCAATAGTCTGCGCATGCGCAGTCTGGACGTAGTATAGAAAGCGGGCATTTTGGGGGTACGTGCGGGGTGTGTTTGGGGTAGAGATGGACCACTATTGGTCCAAATGGGTCCTGAGGGGTGTCAAAGTGAAGCTTTTGTGGGGTAGAGTCAGAATGGTGTGTATTTTATTGTAAGTCGCGTCAATCTGCGCATGCACTGTTGGATGTAGTAAGTAAAGTGGTCATTTTGGGGGTGCGTGGAGGGGTGTTTGGGGTAGAGATGGACTACTATATTGGTCCGAATGTGTCGTGGGATGTGTCATTTTGACATTCGCAGCCCTCTCGCAGATGTGTCATTTTGTAGCTTTCGCAGCCCTCAAATCGGGGTCTACACCCAGCATCTGTAACGTCATCGGTGACGTCATCAGTACGAGTAGTAGCGAAAGTGGGCATTTCGTGTAAGTGAAGGAAGGTATTTGCGGTAGAAATGGACCACTAGTGGTCCGAATGTGTCGTGGGAGGTCTCATCTTGTAGTTCTCGTGGTGCAGACCCGATTTGAGGGATGATCACGTCATCTGTGACGTCATCGGTGACGCCATCAGTAGGAGTAGTAGCCAAAGTGGGCATTTTGGGGCGGTGAAGGAAGGTATTTGGGGTAGAGATAGACCACTATTGGTCCGAATGTGTCGTGGGAGGTGCCATGTTGTAGCTCTCGAGGTGTAGACCCCGATTTGAGGGCTGTCCACAGCATCTGTGACGTCATCAGTGACGTCATTAGTACGCGTAGTAGCGAAAGTGGGCATTTTGGGGCAGTGAAGGAAGGTATTTGGTGTAGAGATCGACCATCCTTGGTCCGAGTGCGTTCTGTGGTGTGTGCATTAAACAATATCTTTGCTGTATTATACCATATCTGTCCTGCATTATACCAAATCTGTGCTCTATTATACCATATCTGTCCTGAATTATACCATATCTGTGCTGTATTATACAATATCTGTGGTGTATTATACAATATCTGTCCTGTATTATACCAACTCTGTGCTGTATTATATCATATATGTTCTGTATTATACAATATTTGGCCTAAATTATACCATATCTGTCCCGCATTATACCATATCTGTGCTGTATTATACCATATCTGACCTGTGTTTACAATATTTGTCCTGTATTATACAATATCTGTCCTGTATTATACCTTATGTGTGCTGTATTATACCATATCTGACCTTTTACAATATCTGTCCAGTAGTATAACAAATATGTGCTGTATTATACCATATGTGTGCTGTATTATACCATATCTGTCCTTATTATACCATATATATCGAGTATTATACCTTATCTGTGCTATATTATACAATATCTGTCCTGTATTGTACCAGATATGTACTGTACTATACCATATATGTGCTGTATTATACAATATCTATCCCCTATTATTCCATATTTGTTCTGCATTATACCATATTTGTCCTGTATTATACAATATCTGTCCTGTATTATACAATATGTCCTGTATTATATCATATCTGTACTGTATTATGCAATATTTGTCCTGTATTATATCTTATCTGTGCTGTATTATATATCGGGGAAGGTATCAATGTGAAGCACTCGTGACTCCTATTGGAGGGGTTGGGTCGTGGAAATGACGTCATTCTGCACATGTGCAGTTGTGGAGTAGTAGTAAAAGGGAAGTTTCGGAAGTGTGCAAGGGCACTTTGTCACATCGGGGTACATATTTCATCCAAGTATAGCGGATAGCGGTTGTCGTGAATAACAACAAGTTCAGCAATGTTTATACAGTTTATTATCCACAATGTTACATCATACCCAGGCTGGGGGAGCCCCCTGGGTATGTTCACAGCAAACGAATTGAAATATTAAACACCATGTTTTATTATTTAACGCACCGTCACATTAGGTACAATTGTTTACTGAGCTCAAGTCAACGATTAGCATGTAGACATAGAGAGTATATACGGCATGTTATGGTATTCATCAGTGCACGGGTGACGCGTTCAACCGATGGGGCGGTCGGTCAGCTTGGTCACGAAAAACGTAACATTGGTGACCCTCTCCACTATCCATTTGGTGTTGGGGCGTTGTTGTTGGGCCCATTCCAAGACATCCAATTGGTTCACTTGGTCCAGCATCGTCTCTAGAGACGCCCGGTTAATGATGGTGAAAGGATGGTCGTATACTTGGTTGTTGGCACTGGAATAGAAATAGCGCAGTTGAACTGTCTCCTTATGCTGCAGCACATAACCAAACGCCAGGTTTAGTTTGAAGGCCGTAGCTCGGTCATTGAAGATGGCTTCCGCGTAGCTGCGTAGACGGGCGAGGTCGGTAAGTCGGAAATTGTAGATATCTTGAATAGGGCGATGACGGTGGAAACAGTGCCGTATCATGGTCCAATGGCACTGATAGATGTCACTCACTGGATGGTCTTCGAGTAACAGATCGCTAGGAACATTCATGGGCTCGCCCAGAAAATGTTCGATGTTGTCAGGCGTATGACTCGAAACCGTAACGCTGGGGGCCGGTTGGATATCCAGGTTCTTCTGAACTGTGGGTATAGGCGGGCTCTCCGTGATCGCATCACCAGTGGCATTCGTCTCCCTGGGCTCGTCTTCAATGGGACTGACCTTCCTCGCCGCCTCTTCAGTGGAAAGTTGTCGCACAAACTGTAGAGACGGGGCATGAATCAAACGTTGGTGCTGTCTTAACCGACTGGGTCGTTTGAAGAGTCGACCGCAAGCGTTACATTGTACCGTTGCCCCCTCGTTGAGTGCCCTCTCATGGCGCAGTGAACTATCCTCCTGATTGAATGACCGTGTATATATCGTACAGCTATACCGGGCGGTTCCGTTGTGGGTGGAGGTCTCGTGCCGTCGTAAACTATCTAGACGAGCAAGCTGCTTTTGGCAAGTTGTGGAAGTGAACATCTTGGTGGTTGACAGAGTGTCTGATGAAACGGCCAGGCCGCTTTCCTTTTATAGCACGCTGGCTGGTGATCTATTTTTAGCGCTCTCAGTTCAACTACCCCAAGTCGAGGACCGAGATGTACTGGTGTACGACTGAACCGCATTCCGCGCGTGTGTGTGTGTGTGTGTTTGTGTGTGTGGGCAGTGGATTTTACATCCAGGATCTTGTCAACATCCGGGTTTCCAAATGGGGTTTTCCCGTCGTTCCTCCATCTTCCATCCAGGTACTGTGGTTTTACATCCGGTTCCTCAGCTTACATCGGGGTTTTTCATGAGCCGCATTGCGCGCGTGTGTGTGTGTGTGTGTTTGTGTTTGTATCCATCCGTGCACAATGTAGAATTACTTTCTCTCCGAAACCTTCCTCTCATCGCATCAATATGCTCAGACCCATTCAATATAAACACAACCAAGAGACATCAACAACAACAGGCACATTGCGTAATACACGTTTTATTATCCTCACACCACCACCACCACCACCTGGAGTTGACGCCGTCAACGATCAGCATGTAGACCTATGGAGTAAATACGACACGTTATGGTATTTATCAGTGCATGGGTGACGCATTCAGCCGATGGGGGTGGTCGGTCATCTTGGTAACGAAAAACGTAACATTGGTCATCCTCTCTACGACCCATTGTGTGTTGGGGCGTTGTGGTTGGGCCCATTCCAAGGGATCCACGCTGTCCAGTTTCTCCAGCATCGTATCTAGCGACGCCCGGTTAATGGTGGTAAATGGTTGGTCAAATACTCGGATGTTACTGCTCGGGTAAAAGTATCGGGCTTGGTCTGTGTCCTTATGCTGCAGCACATAACCAAACGCCAGATTCAACTTGAAGGCCGTAGTTTGATCGTTGAAGATGGCTTCCACGTAGCTGTGTAGACGGGCGAGGCCGATCAGTCGGAAATTGTAGATATCTTGAATAGGGCGATGACGGTAGAAACAGTACCGGATCATGGGCCAATGGCGCCAATAGATGTCACTCACTGGATGGTCTTCGTGTAGCAGATCGCTAGGAACATTTATGGGTTCGTCCACGAAGTGTACTTTGCCCTCCACGTCGTACAAAATCTGACCCAAGGTCTTGTCGTCGGAATTTGACCTTTGAATTAGGGCGACATCATCATCAGCCCTCGTGCGATGGGTGGGAGTTCCCGCTGTCTCGATACTGGTCCCTACGGGCTCTTCTACCTGCAAACGTGGCTGCGGAGCAGGGTGTTATGGTGGCTGATAGCTGCCATCGCATTCGCGGCCTCGCGACCTGCAAATTTGCGAAAATTGTAGGGGCGCGAGTGGCTCAATACTACCATGTTCGCGCATTCGCGGGGTCGCGATTGCCAGAATGCGCGAACACGCGAACGAGCACCGTTCGCGCGCGACTGGTGCTCGTTCGCGCGCGAATGGTACCGTTAGCGTGTCGCGCGATCGCGCCCTTAAAAAGGGCGAGATCGCGCGACACGCGAACGAGCGCCATTCGCGCGTTCGCGTGTCGCGCGATCGCGCCCTCTTTGAAGGCGCGATTGCGCGAACACGAGAAGACGCGAATGGTGCTCGTTCGCGTTTTCGCGTGTTCTCGCAATCGCGACCCCGTGAATGCGCGAACGGTACCGTTCGCGTGTTCGCGTGTCGCGCGATCGCGCCCTTCAAGAGGGCGCGATTGCGAGAACACGCGAACACGCGAACGAGCACCAGTCGGGCGCGAATGGTACCGTTCGCGTGTTCGCGCAATCACGCCCTCTTGAAGGGCGCGATTCTACAATTTTTGCAAATTTACAGGTCGCGAGGGCGCGAATGCGATGGCAGCTATCAGCCACCATAGGGTGTCGTGTGCGTTGGTGTCGCAGCAACTGGCTGGTCAGTTTGAAAAGCCGAAAACATTCTTCGCATGGACGCTTGGGTACATCATGGCGTGCACGCGTGTAAATGATCCGGGCGCTGAAACGACAGTGTACATATCGTACAGCTATACCGGGCGGTTCCTTCGTGCTTAGCAGCCTCATGGCGGCGCAAGTCGTGCAGACGAGTGAATGATTTCGAGCACGTAGTACAAGTGAACATCTTGGGGGTTGACAGAATGTCTGATGAAACGGCCAGGCCGCTTCCCTTTTATAGCACGCTAGCTGGTGATCTATTTTTAGCACGACTGAGCCGCATTGCGCGCGCATGTGTGTGTGTATGTGTGGGCAGCGGATTTTATATCCGGGATCTTGTCAACATCCGGGTTTCCAAGTGAGTTTTTCCCGTCGTTCCTCCGTCTTGCATCCGGGCACTGTGGTTTTACATCCGGGTCCTCATCTTACATCCGGGTTTTGGACACCTGTTGACCTCAATAATTTGCATATGACCTCTGTGAGGTCACTTCCGCTTCCGTTCACGTGACCGGAACTGACTTTTGGCCCCTGCGTGCAATTTTTATCCGGTATTGTTTTGTCAGCGCGCGCAGGGGCCAAAGGTCAGTTCCGGTCACGTGAACGGAAGCGGAAGTGACCTCACAGAGGTCATATGCAAATTACCCAGTCGGGTAAGACAGCACCAACGTTTGATTCATGCCCCGTCTCTACGGTTTTGGTGACAACTTTCCACTGAAGAAGCGACGAGGAAGGTCAGTCCCATTGAAGACGAGCTCAGGGAGACGAATGCCACTGGTGATGCGATCACGGAGAGCCCGCCTATACCCACAGTTCAGAAGAACCTGGATATCCAACCGGCCCCCAGCGTTACGGTTTCGAGTAACACGCCTGACAACATCGAACATTTTCTGGACGAGCCCATGAATGTTCCTAGCGATCTGTTACTCGAAGACCATCCAGTGAGTGACATCTATCAGCGCCATTGGACCATGATACGGCACTGTTTCCACTGTCATCGCCCTATTCAAGATATCTACAATTTCCGACTTACCGACCTCGTCCGTCTACGCAGCTACGCGAAAGCCATCTTCAATGACCAAGCTACGGCCTTCAAATTAAATATGGCGTTTGGTTATGTGCTGCAGCATAAGGAGACAGTTCAGCTGTGCTATTTCTATTCCAGTGCCAACAACCAAGTATACGACCATCCTTTCACCATCATTAACCGGGCGTCGCTAGAGACGATGCTGGACCAAGTGGACCAATTGGATGTCTTGAAATGGGCCCAACAACAACGCCCCAACACCAAGTGGATAGTGGAGAGGGTCACCAATGTTACGTTTTTCGTGACCAAGCTGACCGACCGCCCCATCGGTCATAACATGCCGTATATACTCTCTATGTCTACATGCTAATCGTTGACTTGAGCTCAGTAAACAATTGTACCTAATGTGACGGTGCGTTAAATAATAAAACATGGTGTTTAATATTTCAATTTGTTTGCTGTGAACATATCCAGGGGGTCCCCCCAGCCTGGGTATGATGTAACATTGTGGATAATAAACTGTATAAACATTGCTGAACTTGTTGTTATTCGCGACAACCGCTATCCGCTATACTTGGATGAAATATGTATCCCGATGTGACAAAGTGCCCTTGCACACTTTCAAAACTTCCGTTTTACTACTCCACAACTGCACATGTGCAGAATGACGCCATTTCCACGGCCCAGCCCCTCCAATAGAAGTCACGAGTGCTTCACATTGATACCTTCCCCGATATATAATACAGCACAGATAAGATATAATACAGGACAAATATTGCATAATACAGTACAGATATGGTCTAATACAGGACAGATATTGTATAATACAGGACAGATATGGTATAATACATGACATATTGTATAATACAGGACAGATATGGTATAATACAGGACAGATATTGTATAATACAGGACAAATATGGTATAATGCAGAACAGATATGGAAGAATAGGGGATAGATATTGTATAATACAGCACATATATGGTATAGTACAGTACATATATGGCACAATACAGGACAGATATTGTATAACATAGCACAGATAAGGTATAATACTGGACAGATATGATATAATAAGGACAGATATGGTATAATACAGCACGAAAATGGTATAATGCAGCAACAGATTTGTTATTATATGGACAGATATTGTATAATACAGCGCAGATATGGTATAATACAGCACAGATATTGTATAATACAGGACAAATATTGTAAACACAGGTCTGATATGGTATAATACAGCACACATATGGTATAATGCGGGACAGATATGGTATAATTTAGGCCAAATATTGTATAATACAGAACATATATGGTATAATACAGCACAGATTTGGTATAATACAGGACAGATATTGTATAATACAGCACAGATATTGTATAATACAGCACAGATATGGTATAATTCAGGACAGATATGGCATAATAGAGCACAGATTTGGTATAATGCAGGACAGATATGGTATACTACAACAAAGATATGGTATAATGCACACACCACAGGAAGCATTCGGACCAAGGATGGTCGATCTCTGCACTAAATACCTTCCTTCACTGCCCCAAAATGCCCACTTTGACGTCACAGATGCTGTGGACAGCCCTCAAATCGGGGTCTACACCCCGAGAGCTAAAAAATGACACATCTCACGACATATTCGGACCAATAGTAGTGCATCTCTACCCCAAACACCCATCCACACACCCCCAAAATGACAACTTTACTTAGTACACCCAACTGCGCATGCGCAGATTGACGCGACTTGCAATAAAATACACACCATTCTGACACTACCCCACAAAAGCTTCACTTTGACACCTCTCACGACCCATTTGGATCAATAGTGGTCCATCTCTACCCCAAACACCCCCCCACGTACCCCCCAAATGCTCCAAAACGTCTATTTCCGTATCCTTTTCCCACAATTCCCTGTCTGCGCATGCGCAGAATGTTTACAACGAACGACACACCCATTCCCTCGGATGCCCCTTCACGAATGCTTCACATTGATACCTCACTCGATCCAATCGGACCACTAGTGGCCCACCTAGACCCCAAAATGTCTATTTTCATACCCTTCTCCCACAATTCCCTGTCTGCGCATGCACAGAATGTTGACAACGAACGATACACTAGTCCAGGTGGATGCTCCCTCACGACTGCTTCACATTGATACCTCACTCGACCCAATCGGCCCACTAGTAACCCACCTAGACCCCAACACGTCTATTTCCATACCCTTTCTCTACTGCGCATGCGCAGAATGACGTCAGTTCCACGTCACACCCAGCCCGTTAAATACTCCCTCCCGACTGCTTCATATTGATACCTCACTCGACCCAATCGGTCCACTAGCGGTCCCTACAGAGTGCCAAACATTCTCACGAAAACCCACACGGTTTTGGGACTACTTTCGGTCCGCGGAGGCAGACCGCCAGACCGCATCACCGCGGAGGAATACATGCCCCCAAGGTCACGCCCATTCACCCAGACCGGAAGTGACGTCATACCTGCGCACAACACTCCTGCACACACCTCCACAAAACCTCCACATTCCACCACATTCGCGCATGCGCAGTGTGGCGAATGCGACTTCAAATAGCTAGGCGGCACTACCAGGTAAAGTTTTGTCTTATCAGTGGCATTTTAACAAGATTAACAGTAAGACAGCAAAACAAGATTTGTTCAAAATGGGTCAGTTATTCAAGAAAATATTAGCCTGAGGCTGTTTACTGATATAAGTTTAAAATTCAACGAAAACAATGTTGATTAATTACACACATAAGAACTTCGTAACAAGCACACAGAACATGAATACATGCGTAAATAAAATTAACCAATCGACTAAAATGAACTAAAATAACTAACATAAATTAAAATGCTTGCACTATTTGCACATTACATGCGTATATAAAAATTAACTAATTGACTAAAACGGACTGAAAACTATTTGCACATATTTCATTTACAGCCCACATCCCCGTTCCATTTTTTTTATATAAAAGCTTTAAATTCCTTTACATTGAGAGGGGGTGGAGATTTGGTTTACTTTCACACTCCGGGTTATTTCACTCAGATGGTGACAGCCAGTTTGGTTGGTGAAGGAATTTTAGAGTGAGAGACAGCGACTGTGTTAATTATTTGATGCGATCAGTGAAGTAATTTTTATAATCGCCATACGAACCTTACTGAATACAACAGCAATGCTGGAAGTTAGCCAATAATCTATTCATTATAACCCTGAAATTGAAATAAATATAAGCTGTTTTGCCATTTAATCACCACTGATTCGAACCACGGATCATGCATGATCCGTGTTCGAACCCATTCGAACAGGTCCAAACCGATTCCATTGTGTTTGTAAAGCTTCTCTATTCCTTGGATAACAGTTGTTTCCCTTGAGGCTCCATTAAAAGCTTCTATATGGCCGCAAGTAAACTGTATAACTCATAAGTATATCACGGACCCTACGCCGGCGAACATCATTGTGCACCCGAAGGTCGCCATATCCACTTGTATGGGTTAGTACATTAAGGTGCGAGTAGTGGCTTAGTCCCACAGCGGTCCAAATTTGATCTTATATTCGCTTTGTCTGCTACTCCTGACGTCACAAAAGACGTCACTTCCAGTCCAATCCTCCCCAGTGTTATAGTCTATATGCAAAGAGTGTCAATATGACCTCAAAATGCTTGCGTTAGCTATTACGCCTCGACAGGGCATGCGCATATCATTTCCGGAAAGTGCCCCCCCCCCCCTCCCCACCCTCCCCCACCAGGTAGGGTTGACCATCAGACTAACCGTGCTCCAGACACGGAACATTCTAGTTTTACATCCACCCACTATCCCACCATGCACCTTTCGGAAGTCCACCGCCCCATTCTCCCCCTCCCTCCCACCCCAGAAATACCAATGGATTTACGTTTACTATACTACTCATGTATATATGCATGTAGCCACAACAATGGTATTTGAAGAAATAAAAACAAATATATTGACAATTTGACACCAAGAAATTAAACTAGAATATGACGTAACAATGATCAATATAATCATAGCACTTATTCATTACATACTGTACGTTATCTAATTTACAGAATGATTATTGCTAGGCTCATGATAGAATCTAGTGTGCCCTGTACCTACGTAGCCAGATTTCCCCATTCATGTAACATAATTTCCAATAAATTTAGCTCTAAACTAATCCATACTTAAAATACTTTGCATTTGCTGGGGCAAAATGTTAACGATGTTCATCTTTTTCATAATGTATTCATTTTGTTTATCCATGGTAGGTAGTTCACAGTTTGTTAATCGTTAAACTGTCTCTACTGAATTATGATTCATTGTATTTCCTCAGTTTGAAGTACCATGTTGATCTTGAATCTCACGCTCGTACTTGAAAAGGTGAACAAATCAATGTATTTTTACCTCACCAGCCTGCGTATATGTGATCATTGAAAAGAAGCATTGTTCATTATCGACCTTTGGCGCGCAAGTTAGAGTAAACATTAAGGCCCACTGCGCTCGTTTGGAGAGTTCTATCACGATAACTCGTATTGTTGAAAACACTAGCACGGTCATCAAACCTGATGAGAGGGTTATCAGAAATGATTTAGTGAAAATTGTAGTTGAATTTTATAACTCAGTTCGTCCTTTATGGGATCTATAAATCATATCATGACAAATTAAGTGGACCCAAGTTCAAATGCGGCGAGTATTTTGTATATATGATAGGGGATGGGTTAGAAACTGGGTTGGCGAGGGGGTATTACAATACCCATTTTTTGTACGTTACTGATACCATACGATATATACCTTTTTAGGGGATGACGCAGTGGCAATTACTTGAAGGTTGTGTAATTGAAAAATTACTGTTATTGGGATTGGTTCTGATTGAATATGGTAAAGTTATAAGCTTATATTAAAATGCTTCTTGTCTCATGTATGACATGCCAATATGAAGGACAGTCCAAAGTTGGGTAGTGTTATCCAAGGCCAGTGCGAGTCGGGTACACCCAAGTCAACAAGCTGTATTGATTTGAAAGCTAATACCATGTACATGTAAGCCAGTTTGCGCATTTTGGAAAATACCATGGTTTCTTTCTATTCAATCCCTAGCCCGAAAACATCGGCTAAGGAGTCTATTTTTGGGGGGGGGGGGGTTGTTGTTGCTGACCCCTTAGCCCGAATCACTTATACAGACCGAAAAGGAAAAAAATAAATAAGACGTCAGTCGCTCGATATCTTTAACTGCACACGGCGTGGGGAATTGAGACAGAGGCACAAAAAGCATTTTATCGAATAAATAATATGATTTGGCATCTCCAGCACTATGACAACCACCTAATGACTCCTTTAATTAGATGGAATCTGCCATCAAACACGGATTTTGTCATTTTGCCGTTGTGTTTCTTTCGCCATAGTTTACAGGGACATGCGCAGAATGGGGTTAACCTTTTGACTCACGTCATTAAGAACCAATAGCGACGTGTGTTTATTCACGTGATCAGAAAGGTCACGAGATCAAGGTCATATTCTCACAAGATGTCAGAAAGGCGCGAAAACGTTAAAATCAATGGAAGTTTTTTCTCACACATTGACCACATTTTGTCAGCATCGAAACAGTCATGAGAGATGGTACATGGTTAAAGAAGCTCAGGTCGGTCAAACTGTATCAAATTGGCATATTTTTTCTCTCCCGTTTCGTTATTTTCGTCAGCGAAAAGCCGCTTTTCGCGCATAAATTTTTATCGCTAAAATTTAACCTAGGCGCGCTCTGGGCTGTGATAGGAATGCCACGCCCCCTTACCTATATTCACCTATCACAGCCAGAGTTTCTGGGTTATTCAATCTCCAACTGCCTATTATGACCCATGCACATCCAATCCTTTTTGTCCCCGAGTCGAAAATGAAGCTACATGTTGTTTGACCCACATTTCAGGTAGGCTCAATTCACACAAACTTTATAGATTGAGAGAATTACTGACAAAAAAAATGTTTAAAAATAGTTCCCAAAGTAATCTTCATATCTAACATTGTAGCGGACACAATATAGAATTTCCTCAACTCGGCCTCCACAATTTAGATTCCTGCTGCAGCAATAAGTCTTAACGCAATGTTTACAAAAATAGCTTCAAATTCAAAAAATGATGGGCTATGGAGTTTAAATGGGTTAATGTGCCAAATGCTTATTCTGTATAATAAGTATGCTATTCTTTGAATTATTTAATTGCGCATGAATAATTGGAAGAGCTATTGAAGATAGTTTCTTCCTCAACGGACAACAGACGTTCAGTATCAACGTGTATGAATGTCAACAATGATGGCATACTCTCTAGATCATTCCTTTTAACGCTAGGTCAACAGAGATATTATCCACAATTGAAAAGTAATCAAAATCTTCGACAAACATGGATTTCTATGGTGGCTCATCGACTTTTTAAAACAGTTTTTACATTTTTTTACTTTTCCTGATTTTCTTGCGTATTTTCTCAGTTTTTCGCCTATTTTCTGCAAACAGATTCTAGTTTATAACATAATTTCTTTAGATTTCTCTAATTTCTAGTAACGTTGTTATAAATATCTGTATTATATATTCACCGAAAACCAGAAAAAACCTCACCAAATAAAACTCTTCGAAACCTTTACACGGCGGTGAAAACCTCCGGGCGTTGACGGGCGTCAACGCTCGGTGGTGGTGGTGGTGGTGGTGTCTGCCTACTGATGACGTCACCAGTGACGTCACAGATTACGTGAGCATTCCCCAAATCGTGGTCATAAGCTTCACTTTGACACCTCACACGACGCATTCGGACCACGGATGGTCCATTTCTACACCAAACACCTCCTTTCACTTCCCCAAAATGGCCACTTTGGCTACTACTCCTACTGATGACGTCACCAGTGACGTCATAGATGACATGGACAAACACCCCACACGACGCATCCGAACCAATAGCGGTCCATTTCTGCTCAAACACCTTTCTTCACTTCCCCAAAATGCCCCTACTGATGACGTCACCAATGACGTCATAGATGACGTGGACATGCATCAAGTCGTGGTCTACACTCCGAGAGCTCACTTTCACACCTCCCACGCCGCATTCGAACCAAGAATGGTCCCTCTCCACCTCAAACGCCTTCCTTCACACCCCCAGAATACCTATTTTGGCTACTACTCGTACTGATGACGTCACCAGTGACGTCACAGATGACGTGGACATCCCTCAAGTCGTGGAGTCCCTCAAGTCTACACCCCAAGGGCTACAAGATGACACCCCACACGATGACACTCCACACGACGCATTCGGACCAAGGATGGGCCATCTCAACACCAAATGCCTTCCTTCATTTCGCCAAAATGCCCACTTTCGCTACTACTCCTACTGATGACGTCGCCGATGACGTCACAGATGCCGTAGGCATCCCTTAAATCGGGGTCTACACCCCGAGAGCTACAAAATGACACCCTACACGACGCATTCGGACCAAGGATGGTCCATTTCTACCCAAAAAACCTTCCTTGGCTTCGCCAAAATGCCCACTTTCACTACTACTTCTACTGATGACGTCACCGATGACGTCACAGATGCTGTGGGCATCCCTCAAATCGGGGTCTACACCCCAAGAGCTACAAAATGACACATTACACGACACCTTCCTTGACTTCGCCAAAATGCCCACTTTCGCTCCTACTCGTACTGATGACGTCACCGATGACGTCACAGATGCTGTGGACATCCCTCAAATCGGGCAAACCCCGAGAGCTACAAAATGACTCACCACACGACACATCCGGACCAAGGATGATGACTCTACCACAAACACCTTCCTTCACTTCGCCAAAATGTCCACTTTCGCTACTACACGTACTAATGACGTCACCGATGACGTCACAGATGCTGTGGACATCCCCACGCAGCACCAAAATGATAATGGTAATTAGGTCATAGCGCCATCTGCACATTTGAACAGCGCCATCTGCACATCTATACGCTTGTATATACTGTTATATGGGTTAATTATTTGGAGCTTTCTAGAAGCGGCTGTGATCGTATCTGGGTTAAAATCTTACGTCATTGCTATACCGGGGGAAGTTTCTTGATTTGATAGAATAACCTCGAATTCCCGATAAAAGTATAAATAGCTCGACGTTTAGTGATGGGAGGGGAGATTCAGATGGTTTCTATTTGGGTGCATAAGATCGTGTTACTGGGCATTACCGTTACCCGAGATTATTGACTGCTGGATTGTATATTCCTGTTGGATTATTCTTGTGTGTTTGACCGCTGTTTTATCTACGTAATTGAACCGACGGAAACTGGACAACAGCTGAGCGGTGTGGACTATTAAAATACAGAAACGCGATTTCTGCACGTCGGCACGGACTGTAAAGAGATTTGCACGTTAATACGGACTCTGAGAGATACACCGGTATAGCATTGAACAGTAAGACTTTATTTGACATTTATTTGCTGTATTGACGTAACTTAATTTGTATATGATTTTAGTATTGTAAATAAATATTTGATTGTTAATCCTCGACTACACAAAATCTTTCTGTTGCGTTTTTCAATTATCATTTAGACGTAACCGAAATTGGGAGCCTGCCCGCGAGCTTTGTTTACATTCCAGCTTTGCAACATAGTTCTTAATTGATACATTGTCTGAATTTGTGAAGTCGAGGAACTAGTAGTATATTATCAGTAGGGCCTATGTCATTTGACCCAGCTCAGTTTGCTTCAAACCCTAGTCAGGAGGAATTTGACGAACAACGCAAAGAGGATTTGTTCGCGCTGTGTAAATTCCTACAAAATAAAGTTAAAACATCTTGGAGAAAGCAAGAAATTAAGAAACTCATTATCAAACATTTTGTTGGCAAACAATTTTGGGATGAAAGTGATTTTGATTTAACTGAGGAAACAGCTGATAATTTGGAAATAAAGAAATTAGAATTGCAAAATCAACTGGAATTCAAGAAATTAGAGTTAGAAAAAGAGGAAAGAGAGAAAAAGAAAGAAAGACAGTTCCAGTTAGAATTGAAGCATATGGAATTACAGTCGCGAGCAAGTCCTCCTGCAAATGCACCTGTACAATCACAATCAAAATTTGATGCGGCTCGTCAAATACGTCTCGTCCCACCATTTCAGAAAAAAGAAGTTGATCAATATTTTCTGCATTTTGAGAAAATTGCTGAATATTTAAACTGGCCAAAAGAAAATTGGAGTTTACTTCTTGAAAGTGTTTTGATCTTAAAGGCAAGGGACATTTACACTTAATTGACGGTAGAGCAAGCATCAAATTATGATAAAGTGAAGGATTTAATCCTTAAAGGTTATGAATTAGTTCCTGAAGCCTATAGACAAAAGTTTCGTAGTTGTGAAAAAGAAAACTCTCAGACTCATGTAGAATTTGCTCGTTCAAAAGAACGGTTATTTGATAGGTGGTGTGCTTCGGTTAAATTAACAACAACTTTGAAAAACTTGGACAGCTTATGCTAGTAGAGGAATTTAAAAGGTGTATCCATGGCGATATTAAAACATTTCTTGATGAAAAAAATGCCAGCACTTTAGACGAAGCAGCCCGATTTGCTGATGAATACGCTCTGACACACAAATTATCATTTGTCAATGCTGTCAAGCCAAGTTCATTCCAGTCTAACATCTCAGGTAACAAATCCAGTTCTTTCTCAAGGCCTCAAACTTTAAACCCCAGTTACAAAGGTCAAAGGCCAAACACAAAGTCTTTTAAGTCACCCACTTTTAACACTCAAAATAAGTCTCCCGTTTGCAGCTACTGTAAAAAGGACGGCCATTTGATGGCTAATTGTTTTAAATTGAAAAGAAAACAACAAGATCAAGCCTTTCAAAAGCCCAGTGGTTTCCTCACTTCAAGATATATACCCAAGCAGGTTAGTGACGTTCATAGCGAATATGACGTTAAGATTGCCAGGGACACTGTTCCTATTAGTTCTATTAAGGATAAGGTTGATAGATTTTCAAATCCTGTTATGAAGATTTTTGAACCATTTATCCACAATGGTTTTGTATCACTTTCAAGTGATTTTTCTAATGCTACTCCTGTGAAGATTTTGCGAGACACGGGTGCGTCCCAGGCTCTTTTGTTGGCAGATATTCTCCCATTTTCTGATTCTTCATCCGCAGGCAGTAATGTCCTGATTAAAGGGGTAGATTCTGTAAATTGCACACCCGTTCCGCTCCATAACATTCATCTGTCTTCCGACTTGATTTCTGGACCTGTTACGGTGGGTATTAAAGGTAGTTTACCATTTGAGGGTGTTCAATTACTTCTTGGCAATGATCGTGCGGGAGATAAGGTCGGGGTTAACCCGATTGTAACTGACAAGCCTTGTTTGGATCAGATTCATGATCCAGTTGAAGACGAAATTCAAAGTTTGTATCCTGCTTGTGCAGTTACTAGAGCCATGAGTAAATTGGCGGAGGAATCTGAAAAGTCTCTTCGATGACGTTTGTTTGACCGACACCTTTGTGTGTTTAAATGATGAGGCTGATAAGCCACATTTGGATAGCAAATTGGAATGTTCTAATGACAAAATTTCAAAATCACAGCTGGTTAATGAACAGCATGGTGACAAGGACATTTCCAAGTTGTTTGACAGGGCAGAAGATGAGTGCGATGTGACTCAAGAGCCTGTGTGTTACTTTTGTAAGAATGGTGTTCGTATGCGCAAATGGCGACCGCCAGATGTGTCACCTGATGATGAGTGGGCAGTTAAGTATCAGATTGTTGTACCAAAGTCATATCGTTTAGATATCCTCAGACTAGCCCATGAAACACCTCTTTCAGACCATTTAGGTGTTAACAAAACATACTACAAAATTCTAAATAATTTCTATTGGCCAAATTTAAAGAAAGATGTTACGGAATTGTGTAGGTCATGCCACACATGTCAAATAGTAGGAAAACCAAACCAAACCATACCAAAGGCCCCTCTACAACCATTCCCTGCATTTGGGGAAGCCTTTAGTAGGGTGATTATAGATTGTGTTGGTCCATTACCAAAAACAAAGTCAGGCAATCAGTACATGTTAACAAACATGTGTGCTTCAACCAGGTTCCCTGAGGCCATTCCTTTACGGAATATTAAGGCAAAAACTATTGTTAAGGCCTTAGTTAAGTTTTTCACACTTGTCGGCCTACTCCAGTCTGTTCAGTCTGATCAGGGATCTAATTTCATGTCAGGAATTTTTCAGCAAGTCATGCATGAATTGGGAACAAATCAGTACAAATCATCTGCATACCACCCAGAAAGCCAAGGCGCATTAGAAAGATTCCACCAGACATTAAAGAACATGATTAGGACTTATTGTTTTGACACTGAGAAACACTGGGATGAAGGCATACATTTGTTATTGTTTGCTGTCAGAGAGTCTGTTCAAGCGTCTTTAGGCTTCAGCCCATTTGAATTAGTCTTTGGTCATACAGTTAGAGGACCACTTAAACTGCTAAAGGAAAAGTTCCTAGACAGTAATCTTGACTCATGTAGTTTCTTACAATATGTGTCGGACTTTCGCACCAGGTTGATCAAAGCACGTGATTTGGCCATGTCAAATTTAAAGTCAGCTCAAAAAAGATATGAAAATAACCTACGATAAACATGGCCTTGAACGATGTTTCAAACCTGATGAGAAGGTTCTGGCTTTCCTGCCTATTCCTGGTAATCCACTTAAGGCTAGATATTATGGTCCTTATGTCATTGAAAACAAACTAAGTGACCTTAATTATGTAGTTCAGACTCCTGACAGGCGTAAAAACAAACAGTTTTCTTGAAACTCAACTACTTAGATAAAGGACTGGACATCATTAATTTACCTCGAATCCTGAATGATCCAGAGGTACGCAACACTGTACCAAACTATTTTAAGTTCACAGAACCTCCTTGCATTTCATACAAGTACACTAAATCTATAACCACCAAAATATTCAATTACTCCAATGCTGTCCAGGAGTTTGACAGGAACTTATACACGTCAGGAGGCTATAGTTGTGATTGTGAATCGTCGAACTTTATCTATACACCATGCAAACATATTGTGACTGGTGAACTTGATGTGGTGAGTGATAAGGATCTGAAATTACTCCTGATGAAAGGACCTAAATATAGAGAGCCAAGAAGAATAAATATGAAGGCCGACCAGAAGATAGTCCTGTCTGCATTGGAACAGTACGTTATTGATTGGTCTAAGCGAGAAAAAGTTGAACCTACAGTACTCGTTGATTGGCTGGACCTCACCAAGAGCAAGGTCATTGAAACAATCCGCCATATTGACAGAAGTACTCTTCCCCAAGCAAAACAAGTTCTGAGAAACCTCAATTCGCAAGAAGTTCTAGCAAATCTCCAGAGTAAATTCGTCATAGTCCCAGCAGACAAAGCTCCGAATAATATAATATTCATATGTAAATATTACTATTACCAGGTGCTGGTTAAAGAATTGAGTGTAGACATATCTTCGTCAAATACGTCTACTTACTCCCAAACTGCATTTACTCTGGAAGATTTATTTAACAATCACAAAAAAGTTTCTCAGGGAAAGAGGTATTTGTCTTCCAACCAATCATAGCGACATACCAAAAATATACTGGACTCCCAAAATGCATAAATCACCATACAAAGCTAGATTCATAGCTGGTTCTAGAAGCTGCACCACCAAGCTTCTTTCAACCCTATTGACGAGGGCCCTTCAGGAGGTAAAAGCATTTTGGGAAAGATATTGCGCCACTATTTCTAAAAACTCTGGCGTTGAATGTATGTGGATATTGAAAACTCAAAATGTCTTACGGAAGAACTTGATGCTAAAGGTCACATACCGTACAGACATGTATCCACATGGGATTTCTCGACTCTCTATACTACAATCCCTCATCAGGACCTTATTGACCGTCTAAGTTCATTAATAGTATCTGTGTTCAAGAAAACTGATCGTAGATATATTAATGTCGGAAGCCATAAAGCATTCTTTAGCTCTACTACATACAAGAGATATCATTCATGGGATGTTTCTTTGTTTATAGAGTTGCTTGAATTTCTCATTAAAAATATCTATGTGAAATTTGGCAACACAATATATCAGCAGCATATAGGTATTCCAATGGGTACTAATTGTGCACCCCTGTTGGCCGACCTGTATCTGTTCTCTTATGAATATGACTATATGCAGGCGCTTTCAAAACCGATCCATTCAAAGCCCGTTCCTTCTCATTCACCAAACGCTATATAGACGATCTTCTCGCTGTGGATAATCGCTATATAAATGACGCAGTGAAGGATATATATCCACCTTGACTGGATTTGAAGGAAACTACAGATAGCCTACAGGCACATCTTATTTAGATCTCTATCTCTATAAAAATGAAGCGGGCATTCTCTCTCGTCGACTTTATGACAAAAGAGATGATTACAATTTCGACATCGTAAACTATCCCTTTCTGGATAGTAATATTCCAGTGGGACCTGCATATGGCGTATACATATCTCGCTTAGTAGCATTTGCTAGATCCTGTGTTAAATGTGATGATTTTAATCAACGTCACAAAACATTGTTGCAGAAACTTATAAAACAGGGCTATTCCACCAAGCGCCTCCACTCAAAGTTTCTCAAATTTGGCGATACATATCGCATGCTGATAGCAAAATACGAACGTAGCGTGCAAGATCTATGGCGCTACGTTTCGTAACTTGTGTCTAATTCCGCTTAACCCGGGGCTAGGGGCCGTATGAACCCATGTACTTCAATATCCTCATGGTACTCATATGAACAGTCACAATCAAAGCGTGACTGAGATACATCTTTTTTTTAGATGACGACTCTATAACGAATATTATGGATTAAGAATACTGATCAGCGATACGGATTTGATATTTTTGGAACATCATGATGTCTTGCCGGCATCATTGAAAACTGTTGACCGCTTCTCTCTTGCAGGAAACAAGCCTATGTTTATGTATACTATGATTGTCTTTTTGAATTTGGTGCTAATACTGTTATGTGGAAATGGAATAGGTCTTTGGATTATGGACGCGGATATTCTCTAATGGACGACGGCTGGATTATGAATGACGGACTAGACGCTTGTAATGTAAATATGTTAAAGTTATACATCGACAGAGATAGCACTAACAGTACTGTACAGCCTGTTAGTGTAGTTAGTTCTGACCCTGATAATAATGAAACTCGTGAAGAGCCCATGACAGCGGCGAAATTACAGAACTCTGACATTCTACTTAATTTGGATTTTAAGTTGTGTCATCTCGAGCCAGCGCGTCAGGAAGAACTTCGAACTCTGCTCAGTCAATATGAACATTTGTTTCCCGACATTCCTACTCGGATTGATACAATTTCACATGACGTCGATGCCGGAGATTCTAATCCAGTGAAACAGCACCCATATCGTTTGAAGCCCATTAAATAAACCTACCTGAAATAAGAGATTGAGTATTTATTGGACAATGACTTCATTGAACCAAGTAATAGTAACTGGAGTTCACCTTGCATCCTCGTTCCAAAGCCAGATGGCAGTTACAGGATGTGTACTGACTACAGGAAGGTGAACACATTGACCAAAATAGACACATTCCCTATTCCACGCATTGACGATTGCTTTGATAAAGTGGGAAGTGCCAAGTTCGTGTCAAAGTTTGATCTTCTGAAAGGATTTTGGCAAGTTCCACTGACAGATCGTGCGAAGGAAATATCAGCATTCGTCACTTCGGAGGGTCTGTTCCAGTGCAAAGTTACGCCATTTGGAATGAAAAATTCTCCAGCCACGTTCCAGCGTCTCATCAACCGTGTTACTTCCGGTTTGGAAGGATGTAAGACTTACATTGATGACGTCATTGTCTACAGCGATACATGGGAAGATCATCCACAGAGAATTCGCGCACTGTTCAACCGGCTGAGTGACGCCAAGCTGACAGTCAACTTTGGGAAAATTGAATTCGGACATGCACGTGTGACATTCTTGAGTCATGTTGTAGGTCAGGGTCAGGTAAAACCTGTAGATGCTAAGGTCAGTGCTATCTCGCTATTTCCAAGACCAACATGTAAGAGACAACTGATGCGTTTCTTGGGTGTGGCTGGTTACTACAGGAAATTTTGTATAAAAATTTTCAGATATTACTGAACCTTTAACTCGAGTCTTAAGAAAGAGGGTAACTTTTGTTTGGACCGATGAATGTGAATCAGCTTTTGAAAAACTGAAAGCCATACTCAAGAGCGCACCAGTTCTTTCAGCACCAGGTTTTGGTTCACCTTTTAAACTGGCTCTAGATGCTAGTGATGTTGCTGCTGGTGCCGTTTTGTTACAAGAAGGTATAGATGGTGTAGATCACCCAATATGTTATTTTTCACGTAAATTTGACAAACATCAGAGAAATTATTCTACAACTGAGAAAGGATGTTTGGCAATGATATTGGCTTTACAACATTTTTATGTTTATGTTACTTCTTCACTGTTGCCAATTACTGTATTCAGTGATCACAATCCACTTGTTTTCATAAGTAAGATGAAAAACAAAAATCAAAGATTGTTGAGATGGAGTTTGGTGTTACAAGAATCCAATATTGAAATCAAACATATTAAGGGTAAGGACAATTTGATCGCTGATTGTTTGTCTCGCATATAATGTACATATGTTTGTCAACATTTTTGCTGTTGTAATATAGATTTTGTTTTGTAATCATGTTTTGAATAGTCAAGAAAGTTCCAAGTTTGGAACTTTCTTCTTTTAAAGGGGGAGTGTCATAGTATTGCAGCATAAAATTGGTCACTTTGGATAGTTCTAGAACAATAGAGCTGAGGTGGACTTGTTAATCTTCTGTTCTGTGGTTATGATCATAGAATTTTCTCGTAATCGTGACCGATTTATCGTAAGTAAATTAAAATGGCCGAAGTACGAGGAGACCCGGATGATAATGGTACTTAGGTCATAGCGCCATCTGCACATTTGCACAGCGCCATCTGCACATCTATACGCTTGTACATACTGTTATATGGGTTAATTATTTGGAGCTTTCTAGAAGCGGTTGTGATCATATCTGGGTTAAAATCCCTACGTCATTGGTATACCGGTGGAAGTTTCTTGATTTGATAGAATAATCTACAATTCCCGATAAAAGTATAAATAGCTCGACGTTTCTTGATCGGAGGGACATTCAGACGGTTTCTATTTGGGTGCATAAGATCGTGTTACTGGGCATTACCGTTACCCGAGATTATTGACTGCTGGATTGTATATTCCTGTTGGGTTATTCGTGTGTGTTTTACCGCTGTTTTATCTACGTAATTGAACTGACGGAAACTGGACAACAGCTGAGCGGTGTGGGCTATTAAAATACAGGAACGCGATTTCTGCACGTCGGCTCGGACTGTATAGAGATTTGCAGGTTAATACGGACTCTGAGAGCTACACCGGTATAGCATTGAACAGTAAGACTTTATTTGACATTTATTTGCTGTATTGACGTAACTTAATTTGTATATGATTTTAGTATTGTAAATAAATATTTGATTGTTAATCCTCGACTACACAAAATCTTTCTGTTGTGTTGTTCAATTATCATTGAGACGTAACAATGCTCCATTTCTACCCCAAAATAACCCCCAAAATGCCTGCTTTCTGTACTACGGCCAGACTGCGCATGCACAGAATAATGAAAACGGACGACACATTAGTACAGTCGGATGCTCCTCCACGAGAGCTTCAAAATAAGACCCAGTAGGATCACTAGGGGCTCACCTAGACCACAAAGCGTCCACCCAGCGCTATTTACCCACTACGCGTGTGCACATTGACTTTTTCAAAAAAACTCACCGCTTAGCTTCTAGACCCTACCATCGTATTCTACGTGTTGAGACGTGAAAAACAAGATCCCTCAACCCATACCGCAATGAGCATTTGTGGGTTTTCCAGTGGGCCCCACATTGTTCACTGAGCCAGTATGAGCCTATCCAGACCTCCGTGAACTTTTCAAAAAATTTCACCGCTTAGCTTCGAGACCCGTTTTCTACAGCTCGAGACGAAGAAAACAAGATCCCACAACCCAAAGCAAAAAATCACCACCCTTAAACGGGCATTTCCCGTATAGATACGGATTAGATATAGATACGACTCAGAGGAGATGACCCGGAATTTGCGCCACAAAGGGTTCGCCCAGTCAGAGTTGTCTTCCTTGCCTCTAGAGGGCAGCACGATCGATGTCGGGATGTCAAAAGGGGAACCCACACAGCAAGCGCCGCCATTTTGTATGTTTATTTTTTGCGGACATATAACGGACAATAAACGCTCGACCCTGGGGTCGCACGGATGCTAGACTGCTCATAGTAACATCGTCCAACACCTATAGGCTATGTTTATTACTATAAGTCTTACATAGATTCAGGTATTTTTTTCGTGCCAATAAGGTGTTGGGGAAACCTGTATGGAGACACTGAGGGTTCCCCACTGGCCGTTTAACATGGGCAAATAGATGGCAATATTGTCGGAAACCCTGTGCATTCCATTGATGCTTCGGAAGGGCAGATAAACACTATATATTGTCCCGGAGAGGGCCGGACATTGCCGGAGATGACCGGACATTGCCGAAGATGACTGGAGACTCCGGGAGATTGCCGGGCATTGCCGGAGATGACCGGAGATTCCCGGAGATTGCCGGACATTGCCGGACATTCTCCGCCGCGTATTTGAAGTCTCGGGACTACTTTCTCTTCGCGGAGGCTTGTTCCCGCGGCCGCAGCACCGCCGGACCGCTAGACCGCATCACCGCGGAAGAATACGGTCACGTGACCGGAAGTACCGGAACTATACTGAACTTGACCTCTAGCGGCCTTGCGGTCTCAGAGGTCAAAGGTCAATACGCGCCCACATGCCCTTTATATACTACTTGAGCACCGCTACAGCGCGAAGTGAAAAGGATCCGTCCTTCATTAGGCAGCCGTGGTGACGGTCCAAAAGGGGTTCCCAAAGATCTATAATCAAAATACCTGTTTCAGTTATAATACAGCACCTATAACTCTGGAAACTGCATTCAGAAATAATAATTGGTGGTCGATGACATAGTCACTTTATAAATGATTCCGAGCATAATCCCGCATGCAAATGGCTGAAATACGTTCACGGTTCTGCATACGAATAGATCATATAGCCATTTCTTTTGTTTTTCTCTTTTGTTCTGCCCAGTTACCTAAATGTGTAATGGCGATATCGACTATATGAGACGGAAACCTATTAGCTGGTCATGTTTTGTGACAAACATGTATTATTTCGACACTTATATGTCATTTAATGTGTATGACATTTGGACTAGCCAAAGCACAGGGACTCGTTACCGTTGTTAATTGGTTAAATAGGTTGATTATAGGGGGAGGGGGGTCGAGGTCGGTAATAGCGACCTCGACCCCCCGCCCCTATAATCAACCTATTTAACCAATTAACAACGGTAACGAGCCCCTGTGAGCCAAAGCAGTTGGTCGCAATAGCGCAATCGACGACTGCATCGACTCTGCATACAGTATTAATCCAACGAAATACGGACTTATATGCACATACGATAAAAAGATGAGGTGACAGCTCGACCACTAATGTCCAAAACTCCTTAGGACAACAGGAGGCACGTAACGTCCAAACTTTGGACATTAATCCGCACTCGGTGCGTGTTGATCTTGTCATCATAATGCATAATAATATACACATCCTTCTCAAATATTTAGCATGTTTTTCTAAGACGCATAAAGCTAGTATTTTGGCATGTATTTGTGCGCTAATATCGCTATATCTTCAATGCGTGTGGCGTCATTTGTCACATCATCACCGTCACTTTTTTTATATCATTCGCTGCAGTAAAAATATTGATTTTAATCAACTGATTTTATGCACTCTCTCGTCACCAAGTAGATTTTATATAATAGATTACGGTATAGGTAGGATGACCATGATTCCCGAATGTATGCCCTATGACCGATAAATACAAGTCTTTAATGTCGGGTATATAGCCAAATATATTGTGTAGTCTGTTTGCACATATACATGTAGCATGTATATTAAAAGGTGATTAAGGACAACTATATTATTAGACTGATTTCACACTCATTATCCAGTTGGACATGAGGTTAGCCTGTTTAAGGATAGCTATCCCCTAGCAGCTTTTGCACCCCCATGACAATTTGTCGTCTGTATCAATAAATATACAAGATAACCATAATAAACTATATATTTTATGAAAGCACACATCGTAGGGATTCCAACTATATGATTTGACGCTGCTACTTTGTAGACAATATTCCAACTTTAAAAAATTAGAATGAAAACAATAGCGTCCATTTTTCAATTGAAATTTCATGAAAACTGTTGGTCTTGTTTCAACTTTGATGGTATACCTTGGTAGGAGACAATTCGAACTAGTAAACTATATCTCATTTTTAAAAATTTTTGCCTGGTTTTGTTTTTATAGCTATTTTACTAAAATAAATTGAAAAAAATGTACTTTTTAACGGTCGTTTGTCTTAAAAGTTGAATAATTAAAAAACTAATCCGAACTTACAAAAAGTGAGATAAAGTTTACTAAATCACCTTATAAGTAACAAGCATGCCAAATTTCAAAAGCGTAGCATGGATACTTTTCGAGAAATAAACGTTTAAATCTCGGATTTTGTACAAAAATGAAAGGCTAGAAATCGGGCAAAATGTGTCGAGTTATACATCTGATGAATTAATCCCTATTTTTTGCTTGAATTCTATTGTCAAATACATTTTTAATCTGTCTAATGGGACCTACTCGAATTCCTGTTTATTCTGAATAACTATTACACTAAGCTTTTTTCATCAAGTCGGTTTAAAGTCCAATTTAAACTTTAAAAACCTGCTAAAACTTGTTCACACCTGTGTAGATTACTTCACGGCGGGTGTCTGAGTGAAGTGTCACCGTCATAATTAGAAACAAAAATAAGGATGTTTGCATGGTTTTTATCAGAAGGGGGTATATTAATGTAAATAAGTAGGACTAATAGATAATTAGCTTACCATAATACTGCGGAAACGAGTTTTGGAAAGGGAAAGTTAACAGACAAAAATAATAGTAGCCAAGCCCAAGCTAAGGCAATCTATTTAATTGTTCCAGTGCCTCTGAAACTAAATTTTTAATCCTAATATTGAAGCACTTCTATTTATAATTTTTATTTCATTTTTTCACCAAATGTTAGAGGAAACAGTGAATATTTGAATGAAGAAATAAAAAAAATGATCAATTTTGACCCTCTAAGGGGATAGCTATCCTTAACCTGTCATCGCGTAAAACTCGGCGTTCTCGATAGAAAAGTTTTACGGTTTGACACAAGATGAGGTCTGAGGTGGATGGTTTTATTTAATGTTTCAGCAACATGGGCGTTTACCAGACATATCCCGTTGTCAAGGCGAACAGTAGAAAAACGCGAGCGCTGGCGAGGCAGGTGATATCGATCGCTGTTTGCTGAGGTTTTGAGATGCTCATGCACAATTGGCAGGATGTTGATGACCTCGAAGCCGTCACCGTCTCGTCATAGCCTATCGTATTGGACCCTTCTACGGAGGGCCAATGATAGGCTGATGCAGCAACAACAGCATTTTCCCAGTTAGACGTCAGGCTTGAGAAATGTGACAAATTACAGGTATTCATACCACTTCTGAAACAGATATTGCCTGGGCTTACAAAATATATAGGTATGAATAACTTTCGTATCAACAAGAGGTGTGGTGGATCTGTAATTTTGAACAAGTAGGACATCACATGACTCGAAAATGGCGAGTTACGTTGGGGTTACGTCGGCAGACTTTTGCTGATTGGCTGACAAAGTCAGGTGGTATTGATTTCTGGAAATTTCCTCTTGCAGTTGCCGAAAGTAGGCTGAAAATGGATACACACGATCCCAGGGTCAGTCTTACCGCGTATAGATGACCGAGATGGTTACAGGTTGCGGTCAACTGAGACAGTCACGTGGTTGTGTATGAAGATTGGGGTGGCTCCTATAAATAGTGATCCAATGAGAATGCTCGTCTTAGTTTAAAATGGCGGGGTCGAATGACCAATCACTGAAGGGGAGACAGCTGGAACAGTACACTACCACTGTCTGTTAATATCTTCAATTAACCGAAAGTACTACAGTCTAGTTTCACTTTAGAATTCGAGTCTCGCGTGAGATCACGAGCTTCAGCGAGACTTCGCTGAAACTTTAACACAGTCTTATTCTCACTGTCAATGAACCTCGTACAGACAGTTAAACTGATTATCAGTCAAATATATCATTCAGTCGTTGTCATATATATGTCACGAGTAGTAAACGTGCACATGGATCTTATAGATACATCTGAAATATTTTCTGGCACAATTTGTTAATAAAAAAGGGACATCATTATCATATTTACATATATATATGGAAAGGAGCATCAAAAATATACTTGTGCTAATTCGAAAAGAGTTAAACCTCTTTGTCAGTTGACACATTATTGTGTACATTATTGTGTACAGTTGGTACATTATTGTGTACATTGTTGTGTACAGTTGGTACATTATTGTGTACATTGTTGTGTACATTTCTGTGTGCAGTTGATACATTATTGTGTACAGTTGATGCATTATTGTGTACATTATTGTGTACAGTCCATTATCATATTTTACATATATATATATGGAAAAGGGCACGAAAAATATACTTGTGCTAATTCGAAAAGAGTTAAGCCTCTTTGTCAGTTGATACATTATTGTGTGCATTATTGTGTACAGTTGGTACATTATTGTGTACAGTTGGTACATTATTGTGTATACATTATTGTGTACATTATTGTGTACAGTTGGTACATTATTGTGTACATTTCTGTGTGCAGTTGATACATTATTGTGTACAGTTGATACATTGTGTACATTATTGTGTTCAGTTGGAACATTATTGTGTACATTATTGTGTACATTATTGTGTGCAGTTGATACATTATTGTGTGTAGTTGATACATTATTGTGTGTAGTTGATACATTATTGTGTACAGTTGATACATTATTGTGTACAGTTGATACATTATTGTGTACATTATTGTGTACAGTTGATACATTATTGTGTACATTATTATGTACAATTGGTACATTATTGTGTACAGTTGATACATTATTGTGTACATTATTGTGTACAGTTGATACATTATTGTGTACAGTTGATACATTATTGTGTACAGTTGATACATTATTGTGTACATTATTGTGTACAGTTGATACATTATTGTGTACATTATTGTGTATCCTTGTCACAAAATCATTCTTTACTTTTAAATGTACACATTTCAAGTACACGGTAGTTTTTAGAGAGTAGCTTCTTGCTCTGCATAGCAAATTAGAAAACGCTTGAGTGCATCACTGGGTAAGTTAGGAGATACGTCACGTGGTCTCTCATCTGGTAGTCCCATAATAGCAAATATATGTTGACTATTAAATTTTCTTCACAAAAAAGTATTGATATTGTTTATCAGTATTTTGCATGCGCTGAACTGTTTGTGTATGGAGAGGTTACGCTGAACATTGAAATAATAAAACATAACACAGTTTTGTATGCATATAGACTTAACCCAGGGCGCTGTCTCTGCGTTCACGTTTTGAATCAATTGAACAGTTTTGGGGAAAATGGAATACTGAACAGAACTAGTGGTTGCTAATAAAACAACGAACGTTATATCATTGGCTGTACATACATTATTTGTTTGTTTTTTTCTTCTTATGTTATTGTTATGACAATAGAGTATACATAGTATACATCCAGTAAATGTATGTTCTGCCCTGAATTTCCGGGTAAGCCTGTAGATGTTATGACAGGGCAGAATTTCCGGGTAAGCCTGTAGATGTTATGACTGTATGACTTGAGCCTGTATGATTTGTGACAGTAGGTCGTTCCTATATATTAACGCCGGTCCAATCTACACGGGTCATTGTATCCTGCACACACACGTTGGTGATTCTAGTTGTTTATCTACAATTTGTACAACTGGAGAGCGCTCAGGCTATTAACTTGACGTTCTTAAAGAAATAAGGCTAAAAATGACTTCATCGAATTCCAAGTGCATCCTAACCGGCTTTCGTAATGAACTTTATAAACCTGATCGGCCTGAAACACTCTGGTCAGGCGAGAATCACACACCGCTCGAGGTAAACTTCCCAAACTGGACATCAGGCCTACAATCCAATCTTCAGAAACTCTCGGTCAGTCCGACCGCCGTGCTGATGCCCAAGGATTTAGATTTTCTTCAAAGGCCGAAAATGGTGAATCGCCCGAATTTGATCAAATGTTCCCATGTTTTAGCCAGTACGGACACAGTGAAACAGACGGATTCGAAGAGAGGATTCATAGACAGAAACACGTACAAATGGTGGCGAAGGATTTTCGTTGTGTATCTCATAATATCTGTTGTAAGTATCGGTTTGAACAGCATGTAATTGATCTTTCAAATTTGCATCAGTGTAAAGATGATAGTATCGATAATGTATTGCACAGTAAACATTCATTTGACACAGTGTTAAAACAATACGAGAAATATTCTTTCTGACTGCATGGAACTGTTAGCATGAATGGCTGACTTTTAATACCGTACTCTCTAGTTCACTCAAGTAAGGTTGAAAATTTATCCCGCTCAAGTCGAGAGAAATTCACTACAATTTCACTCCAGTTTGAGTTTATAACTCACTCAAGTTCGGTGAACTTGATTTCACTCAAGTTGAACTAACTCAAATTTAGTCAAATATTTCACTCAAGTGCTTGAGTGAGAGGAATTTCCAGTCTTACTTGCATGAGTGAAATTTCACTCAATTTTTTTTAGAGAGTATACCGAAACGATCAAACTTCAAATCTTCAAAATTAAAGATGTTTTTTGTCTGGATCGCACCGCGTAGCGGTGTCGACCAGGCTATGCTGCCCCTCACGAAATATCTGAAAATGTGTACGTGCACTATATCACAATGACCCTGTGTTGACCTGTAACAATCCGCCAGTGATTTGCACTTTTGTTTGTGTCATATCAAGGTATTAAGTATTAACCAGAAAATGAAGAAAAAACAGTCGTAATCGTTTCATATTAACTAGAAATAAAACAAAATCTGAATTTGAGAGTATTTCATATTCATTTCTTCGCCCAGGAATTGCTTGATCCGTGGACCATTTTTTTGCTCTTTACATTGTCTAGTTCCGCACAATCGGCTAAACCCGGTTCTCAGTGCCCACTATGAGCTTACGATGCAACAACAACAATTGGGCTGCCAGCGATGTACTGTCACCGCAGACTGTTGTAAATGTAAATTGATGCCCTGGTAACATGGTAAACTGCCCGCCTCGTGGTGTTTGTCGTCTCTGCGGGTTTGCGTGTGCCTGTACGTCCCCAAGAATGCCTGGTGTATATAGTTCGTAATTTGTTTGTTGACAACGATATCATTGGAGAGACAATTTGTGCGAAAATTCCTGTTGCTGTTGCTGCACGATCATTGCGTATTCGCCGAGCAGACGTTGCAATAAATGAATTCTCGTTCCGCTCTCACTGGACAGGTTCTGCTTCTGGGATTATGAAGACCCCAGTTTTCAACACTCGTAGTCACGTCCTTTCCCGTGAAGTCGGCGTTCGTTTACTATTTTAATGTGTACGCATACTGCATGGAATATATTTCCAGAGGACATATGTGTCGAAGCAGCAACAATAGTATTTACATTTTTCTCGTCTTGAGAACTTGACCGGATCCTGTCCAGTGCAATGTATTCTGGGGGACACTCATCACCGAATATAATTTAGTTTGAAAAAGTTTGAACACCAACAACAACAAAAAATTTCGAAAGCGGAAACAACAGAATTTGTCAGGTGCCGCTTTCGAAAAGTTTTGTTGTTGTTGGTGTTCTAACTTTTTCAAACTAAATTATATACGCAATGATCGTGCAGCAACAACAACAGGAATTTTCGCACAAATTGTCTCTCCCACGCTATCGTTGTCTACAAACAAATTTACTATAAACACCAGGCATATATAAGTAATCTTGGGGACTTAACGCAAACTCGTGCAGCTCTTGCCAATATCTGGGCTACACAACTATTAACAAAACCAGTTAATAAAACTATCCATCAGTCTCCTCGAAAATTTGTCGTATCGTTTTGTCACAATAGAATTGCATGAATTATGAAAATCTGCTCGAAAAAACTGGTAGAAGACATTGACGCAGACGATCCACTTTTGAGCTTATTACTGCAGATAGTTCCTTGCTACCACGAAGACCTGGCATATTTCGAAATGAGCCGCCTTGACAAATTCACTTCCTTGAAGACTAAACTCTGTGTCCTAGTTGTGATTCCCCAAACAGACTCGTCCACAACTTGGAGAAAATCTCCACTTGTATCCATACATCTGCTATCGACTGAAACATGCCAGCTGACACGTTTTGAACTTTAAACCCATTATTGACGATCCAGACATCAGTACTTTGAGTACTTTCATTTAAATTTTAACCAGAACTCATGGACGTCTTAGTAACACATCAAAAAGTATAGGCATGTTAGCAAGTATGACCGACTTACAACATATGACGAAAAATTCATTCTACAACTCTTCAAACTTCAAGTTGCTTTCAAATGTCCAAACCAGACCTCGTGGACGTCTTTGTAAAATATTGAAAAGTAGAAATTGAGTGATACAACTTACGAAGTCCGCTTGAGTTTAACTTTCTTCCTCTGTAGAAATAGCCGCCATGCATCCTTTCGTATCAAACGTGCAACCTGGTTTTATTTACGCTCATATACAGCTTGTGTCAATTACGTCCCTACTCTCCTTGTTCCCCCGCTGATTCATGGCGCATATTTCGCGCCTCTTAGCCGTTAGGGGGCGCTCTGCATAGGCCAACCGCCGAAAGCCAATGAATATCACTCTTACGGAAGAATCTCGGTCCGCTTTGTTTATCACGGCAACTAACATCCGGGCATCCGCCACCTTTTCTCTCAGTGGGTGAGAGATCATTCGGCCAGTCACCATAATTCCATCAAATAGGCTGCTCAGATTAGTCTCTTGGTAACAGTACTAAACTACCCGACGTATATGACATTTACTGAGTGATAACTGTGTGAAAACCCCCAGAAACTAGTGAACTATTTCTCCACAATAAGGTGTGAAACGAAGCAATATGAGTTGTCTCCCTTGTCAAACGTTCACATGTCGTTAACGGCAAAAATAAGAATAAACGGCAAAACAGCTCTAATTATTTTAATTTCTGGGTTAAGAGTGAACAGATTTTTGGATAACTTCCTCTATTGTTGTTATATTTAGCGAGGTTCGTCAACTGATTGCACAAATTTGTTCACTAATCCCTTCAAATAATTAACGCAGTCGCTATTAATTTTGTTTATATCCCACCGACAACGCTTTATCGTCATGAGTATAAGGAGATGAAGTTGCCTACATTGGAAACGTGAATACACCATTCAAGTGTTTCAGATTTTGAATTGAATGTTGACTGTTAATAAAGACGGGGAAAGTTCCTTGGAGCGATGATGTAAGGGGGAGTCTCCGCTTACGTGAGAGTCGTGATCTCACTATCATGAAGGCATGACTCTGTTGAGAATGTGTGTGTGACTTAATTTCGATTACGTGTAGTAGTTAGCCAATCGTGATTAGTATGAGGAATCTGGTTACCTCCGAGCTATTATGGCACGGTGATTGGATAACCAGATAAAGCGCCCCTAACGGCCAGAGGCGCGAAATATGCCATGTGAATCAGCGGGGGAACAAGGAGAGTCGGGACGTGAGTGACACCTGCTGTTTATCAGCGTAGGTTTTATTGGGAAACGAGAATTGTGGGTCGGATCTAACTTTATACTGCACGCTTTAAAAAAGTAAAACATACTGGTGAAGATTTACAAATGATATGACAATTTTGAATGGTATAAGCACGTGTTATCATCATGGTCATCTCTTTGGGTATGACATTCCTCAACATGCTCATTCACCTTTTCCCGTGAGGTAGTAATTCATTATGATGCCACATATGTAATGGTGTACATGTGCCTCGTCGTATACTGAAGACGTTTGACACAGGGAAAGTCTCCTGAGTATCGGTCGTCATTCTGTAGATCTGAGTTTGTAATGCAAGCTACAAAACAGAAAATGTATCCGACACAAAATATTTTATTTCAAACCCAAGTCTCATATGATATCAAGAAGACATCATGGAGCGTTCCCGGCTGAATTCACTTGTTGGTTTCGGCGTTGATTTTTAGACGACGTTTGAAATCCTGATCATGTCCAGCTGGCCCTTTATTGAAGATTTACAACTGATAAGACAGTGTATGCAGAGTTGAGTTAGTGAATATGATTTATCGTCGCTTTCAACTATATTTCAATCATATCACGACTTTGGGTCCTGTTCCTTTTCACACCCGGGAACCACACGGGTAAGGTTCTATTTCTTTTCACACCCGGGAACGGGTGCCTCAGTTAGTCGCCTTTTACGACAAGCTCTCTGAAGAGCTGAGGCCTATTCTTACCATGACCTGCGGTGTGCACAACGACATCCCAGGGGCATGCATGACTGCAGGTTTTTAACTGATGGAAGGACACTGAATACCGGTATGTCTATATAGCCATATTTAGTCCTAATACAGTCTCTTCCCGGAACTATTCAATTGCAGTCTTGCACTTACAATGTAAAACCCGTCTCTCCTGTAGTGAGTGGCATGCCATATTTTGTGACTGTAAAGACCGTCTCTCCTGTAGCGAGTGGCATGCCCTATTTTGTGATTGTAAAGACCGTCTCTGCTGTAGCGAGTGACATGCCCTATTTTGTGACTGTAAAGACCGTCTCTCCTGTAGCGAGTGGTATGCCCTATTTTGTGATTGTAAAGACCGTCTCTCCTGTAGCGAGTGACATGCCCTATTTTGTGACAGTAAAGGCCGTCTCTCCTGTAGCGAGTGGCATGCCCTATTTTGTGATTGTAAAGACCGTCTCTCCTGTAGCGAGTGACATGCCCTAATTTGTGACAGTAAAGACCGTCTCTCCTGTAGCGAGTGGCATGCCCTATTTTGTGACTGTAAAGGCCGTCTCTCCTGTAGCGAGTGGCATGCTCTATTTTGTGCCTGTAAAGACCGTCTCTCCTGTAGCGAGTGACATGCCCTATTTTGTGACTGTAAAGGCCGTCTCTCCTGTAGCGAGTGGCATGCCCTATTTTGTGACTGTAAAGGCCGTCTCTCCTGTAGCGAGTGACATGCCCTATTTTGTGACTGTAAAGGCCGTCTCTCCTGTAGCGAGTGGCATGCCCCTTTTTGTGACTGTAAAAGCCGTCTCTTCTGTAGCGAGTGGCATGCCCTATTTTGTGACTGTAAAGGCCGTCTCTCCTGTAGCGAGTGGCATGCCCTATTTTGTGACTGTAAAGACCGTCTCTCCTGTAGCGAGTGACATGCCCTATTTTGTGACTGTAAAGACAGTTTCTCCTGTAGCGAGTGGTATTACAAGCGTCTAGTCCGTCATTCATAATTCAGCCGTCGTCCATTAGAGAATATCCGCGTCCATAATCCAAAGACCTATTCCATATTCCATATAACAGTATTAGCACCAAATTCAAAAAGACAATCATAGTATACATAAACATAGGCTTGTTTCCTGCAAGAGAGAAGCGGTCAACAGTTTTCAATGATGCCGGCAAGACATCATGATGTTCCAAAAATATCAAATCCGTATCGCTGATCAGTATTCTTAATCCATAATATTCGTTGTGAAGTCGTCATCTAAAGAATGATGTATCTCAGTCACGCTTTGATTGTGACTGTTCATATGAGTACCATGAGGATCTTGAAGTACATGGGTTCATACGGCCCCTAGCCCCGGGTTAAGCGGAATTAGACACAAGTTACGAAACGTAGCGCCATAGATCTTGCACGCTACGTTCGTATTTTGCTATCAGCATGCGATATGTATCGCCAAATTTGAGAAACTTTGACTGGAGGCGCTTGGTGGAATAGTCCTGTTTTATAAGTTTCTGCAACAATGTTTTGTGACGTTGATTAAAATCGTCACATTTAACACAGGATCTAGCAAATGCTACTAAGCGAGATATGTATACGCCATATGCAGGTCCCACTGGAATATTACTGTCCAGAAAGGGATAGTTTACGATGTCGAAATTGTAATCATCTCTTTTGTCATAAAGTCTATAAATTTTTATAGAGATATAGATATGATGTGCCTGTAGGGCTGTCTGTAGTTTCCTTCAAATCCAGTGAAGGTGGATATATATCCTTCACTGCGTCATTTATATGGCGATTATCTACAGCGAGAAGATCGTCTATATAGCGTTTGGTGAATGAGAAGGAACGGGCTTTGAAAGGATCGGTTTTTGAAAGTGCATGCATATAGTCATATTCATAAGAGAACAGATATGGGTGAGCCAACAGGGGTGCACAATTAGTACCCATTGGAATACCTATATGCTGCTGATATATTGTGTTGCCAAATTTCACGTAGATATTTTTAATGAGAAATTCAAGCAACTCTATAAACAAAGAAACATCCCATGAATGATATCTCCTGTATGTAGTAGAGCTAAAGAATGCCCTATTTTGTGACATAAAGCCCCTGTCTCTCCATCATCCCAAGTCCTGATTCGTCCATCAAATACGCGCCATGACGGTTAGCTTGTACAGCGCAGCGAATATAAGACACTTCAATCGGAAATATTCCGGAGCACATTCGTGAAATCTTGACCTCTCCGAATATTCCCATATTTTATCTCATATATTTCGTGTCCTTCTGGTTGTTTTGAAGTTAGATGTCTGTATCTGTTAATGTTTTGACCTAAGAGACGCCCCCTGCTGTTTCCTCTCAGATTCAAAGAGTTTGTCCTCCAGCTGTTTCTCCGCATAAACTGGGCCTTCATCTAAATATACTGAGATCCCACGAAGGCGGCGTATTGCCCCAAAACACCGTCCGTACATTGGCGGATAATTTGAAGGGACGGCTCGAGTAATAACTGTACAGCCCTCATCTGAGTTCAGGGCCTGGTACGAAGTATACAGACCTGCATTATGGAGAATGCTCTCTAATCTGTGGCCAGTGATCTGCCCTATTTTGTGACTAAAGCCCCGGCCTCTCTTGCAGCGAGTGGTATGCCTTATTTCGTGACGATAAAGCCCCGGTCTCTCCTGTAGCGTGTGGTCTGCCCTATTTTGTGACTAAAGCCCGGTCTCTCTTGTAGCGAGTGGTATGCCTTATTTCGTGACGATAAAGCCCCGGTCTCTCCTGTAGCAAGTGGTCTGCCCTATTTTGTGACTAAAGCCCGGTCACTCTTGTAGCGAGTGGTATGCCTTATTTCGTGACGATAAAGCCCCGGTCTCTCCTGTAGCAAGTGGTCTGCCCTGCTTTGTGACTGTAAAGCCCCGGTCCCTCTTGTAGCGAGTGGTATGCCTTATTTCGTGATGATAAATCCCTGTCTCTCCTGTAGCGAGTGGTATGCCCTATTTTGTGACTGTAAAGCCCCTGTCTGTCCTGTAGCGAGTGGTATGCCCTACTTTGTGACGATGAAGCCCCTGTCTCTCCTGTTGAGATTGGTATGCCCTACTTTCTGACGATAAAGCCCCTGTCTCTCCTGTAGCGAGTGGTATGTCCTATTTTGTGACGATAAAGCCCCTGTCTCTCCTGTAGCGAGTGGTATGTCCCATGTTGTGACGATAACGCCCATGTGTCTCCTGTAGCGAGTGGTATGTCCTATTTTGTGACAGTAAAGCACCTGTCTCTTCTGTAGCGAGTGCCATGCCCTATTTCATTCCATTATGCCTACACTTGACGGTATGTGATCCTTTATTGTTCTGTCGTCGGAACGGTATACATCGTTGTGTTCGTGAAAACAATGTTTGGTGCGAAAGGAGTGAATGAATATTAGTGTTGCTAGGCTCTCGATCGAATGTGTCTTATACGATTGAAAAGAAAGATAATATGAAATGACAGAACATTGAAGAATAATTTGTAATATTGTGTTGTTAAGTATATTCGCATGACCCGAGCCCATATTGGAGTGCCCAAGGACCATGACGCGAACCCATGCTGGAATGCCCAAGCACCATGACCCGATCCCATGCTGGAGTGCTCAAGCACCATGACCCGAGCCCATGCTGGAGTGCTCAAGCACCATGACCAGAGCCCATGCTGGAGTGCCCAAACACCATGACCCGAGCCCTTGCTGGAGTGTCCAAACACCATGACCCGAGCCCATGCTGGAGTGCTCAAGCACCTTGACCCGAGCCCATGCTTGAGTGTCCAAGCACCATGTAAAGGTGGTCCTCTATCAACGCGGCATTCTATTGATGTATGCTGCTATTTTAATTTCAGATACACGCGACGCTGATTATATGCTTTTGTTAACGCTCTTTACAAGGGACTCGTCGAAGTTTGAGAATTTCTTAATTACTAACCAGTTTGAACTGGTAAACTGTGGTACTATAGTATTCCATATAGGCAACCGTTACAATTTCACTCATTCACATTGTGAAATGTCGATTCTGGACCACCATATAGATGTATAAATTTCGACTTTTCATTTAACAATTTTATATAGACCTGTATGCATGCGTCCTTGGTATTGTGATTTGTTTTGACAAACCTATTTCCGAAATACTATTCCATGACCCTTTAGGACGGTTATTGCAAACACAACTATTTGTGAGAATTAGTTATGTAAGTTCAGATTTATACAGATAACGTAGAAACTGCTTATATAAGTATAATGATTTAACCTTGGTTTTGACGACTGAATTATGTAATGAGACAGATTTGTGATCTGTCTGTCATGTCATAATTGTACCGAAGTGGACATCTATGTCGGGTTAAATTGACATTGTAAACGTCTAGTATTGTATATAACGGAATGAACGGCACATTATAGTCAGACTATTAACACCACGTCTCCCTGATGGCAGTACCATCAGGTCTCACAGAGGCTCAAGTCTCCGATAATGGTTTTTGCTATCTCCAGTTCCGAAGTGACTGTTTACAGAATAGTCTGATGTTGATGAGGTTGTGCTAGTCTACCTACCAAATGATGCCGGTCATTCCTAAGTTAGGTGGAATGAATTTACAATAAATCGGCTTAATATTCAACAGACGTTTTCGTTGTATCCTCTCTCATTTAAAGAGTTTGTCAAGACTTCGAGAAATCTCAGAAGCCGGACCTTGGAAACTATTATTGTTTAGGTTTTATAAGGACGATCCCTGTGTCTTGAGACGACTTCGCGTTACAACATCTTGAAGATCACACGCGCACAAGCCCTGCCGTCTTAAAGACCTCAAATTTCATAACATGTACACTAATTTGGAAGGCTATGTACTCTCAGTTTGATAGTTTCTCTTTTTTTAGTATCGGTATACCGATTTTGACATTCTGTGTGGCTTTTTTCTTTTTTTCTCCGAGATAAACTTTTACTGTAAGGTTATTGGTCCACAGGTACGTTACCAGATAGCCAATCAGATCAGATGTCTCCATATATGCTGATTAGTCGGAAACAAATGTTTATCAGCTTTCTAAGTGTTGGATAGTTTACCTATGACATCACCAGTTATAATCAAAGGATGGGAAATTAGGTTAGGAATTTAATTAGTCTGATATTTTTCTTCGTATTTTTCCTTAACTATTTAATATATGTATTCTCTCGACTACATGATGGATATATATCAAGCCGATGAACAGATTATTGTGCGGTAAACCTTATGCGATTTTTTCAGTCTAACTCTATGAGCACAATGTTGTATATGTTTTTGCTGTGTCTCTCATAGTGCGCTTTGCCACCTTCTATCTGACGGTAGTGATATCATCCGCCAATCATAGTGCATTTCGCCACCTTAAGTTTGTTGTTAATTATATTTTCAAACAAAGTGCGTTTTGCTACATTCAGTTTGACGTTGATGTTAAATAGCAGACAATCAGAATCTAGAAATAAAGTACATTTTGCTACCTTTTCATCTGACGTCCATGACATGACGTCCGGAATGATATTTCCACCAACCAGCATGATTTGCCACTTACCGTCTGACGTTAGTGATAACTTTCACCAATCAAGACGCGCTGTTCCACCATTAATCTGAAGTTGATGATGTCTTCCATCAATGCGCGTTTTGTCACCTTTAACTTGTCTTCCAACAATCCCAATTCATTTCGTCGTCTTGAATCTGGCGTCTTCAATAGGATAAAAGCAGGACACATTTGGACCACCTATAGCTCACAGCACGCTGAAAATTTCTACCTCTAATGGTTTTTTTTAAAGTTCTGGCCCACTGCGCATGTGCCGAATGACGAGACCTGACTAAATCACCACCCTAGTCTGAATCTACACCTCTAGACCTTCAATAGGACACTCCCACAAGGCCCACTGTCACAAAATATGACTCACTTATCGCCCAACACGTCCACCACAGGCATTCCTATATACCGAGTGCGCATGCACACGATGACTTCATCGACTAAAATCAACCAACGTCACTGAAACCCTCCACATACACTCCTACTATACAGCTTAAAGCTGACCGATCATCCAACTCTATACTTTGCTCCACAAAACCAAATATATACCCCAAATCTTCCACTCGATACTGCCATTTTAAACTATTTTTCGACTGCGCATACGCAGATTAGCTTCATTTCCTATAACAAAAACACCCAGTCTGACTCTACCTAACGAGAGCTTAAAGATGATACCCTGCACGGCCCCTTTGAACCACGGATGGCTCCCCTATACGCCAAAACGTCCACTCCTGGCCTTCCTTGCGAGTGCGCATGCGGCGACTTTAGCGAACGGCTCTGAGACCCTTCCAGTCGTACTTTACAGCGTCAGTAGTATAGTCACGGGATTTAAAGCCTCATTTACCTACTTATTTGTTCCCCCGGGTAAAATTTAAGGGGGAACTTTGTCAGGCTCCCTACGGGTGGGGTATGTGGCAGAGCTCTTGGTGGGACCTTTTAACATCCGGAAAGTACACATAAACTGATGACGTCATCACGATGGCGCCACCAGCTCAAGAGACCAAAAACTACTTCCAACACAGAAGAGTTCCACGCTGCATGGTTCCATTGGGCCGAGTCATGTGATGGGTGTTTTCACAGAATAATAAATAAATAAATAAATAAATAAAAAAATAAATAAATAAAAAGCGGAACACGGACTCGTACAATATACAATATACGGGGAAATGCCTGTATGGGTATATCCCCATATAGGCTCATACTGGCTATATGGGGGAGGGGTGGTAATTTTTTTTGGGGTGTTACTATGGGTTTTTCTCGTCTCGCCGAGAAAAACACAATGGGAGGGGTCCCGGAGCGAATAGGTGAAATTTTTAGGAAAAGTCACCGAGGTCTGTATATAGGCTCATACTGGCTATATGGGGGGAGGGGAGGGGTGGTCAAATTTTTTGTGGGTGTTACTATGGATTGTGGGGTCTCGTTTTTCACGTCTCACCGAGAAAAACACAATGGGAGGGGGCCCGGAGCGAATCGGTGACATTTTTGGGAAAAGTCACCGAGGTCTGTATATAGCCCCATGTAGCCCTATACTGGCTATATGGGGGTATACGTTCAACCTGGGAAATTCACACACGTTCATTGTGATGTGGGTTGTTTGGTCTTGTTTTTCACGTCTCGTCATTTAGAACACGATGGGAAGGATCCTGGAGCGAAACGGTGAAATTTTTGGAAAAGTACCATATAGCCCATATAGTCCCATGGCTATATGGGGGTATAGGTCCAATCTGGGAAATTCACACACGTTCATTGTGATATGGGTTGTTTGGATTAGCTTCATTTCCTATAACAAAAACACCCAGTCTGACTCTACCTAACGAGAGCTTAAAGATGATACCCTGCACGACCCCTTTGAACCACGGATGGCTCCCCTATGCGCCAAAACGTCCACTCCTGGCCTTCCTTGCGAGTGCGCATGCGGCGACTTTAGCGAACGGCTCTGAGACCCTTCCAGTCGTACTTTACAGCGTCAGTAGTATAGTCACGGGATTTAAAGCCTCATTGACCTACTTATTTGTTCCCCCGGGTAAAATTTAAGGGGGAACTTTGTCAGGCTCCCTACAGGTGGGGTATGTGGCAGAGCTCTTGGTGGGACCTTTTAACACCCGGAAAGTACACATAAACTGATGACATCATCACGATGGCGCCACCAGCTCAAGAGACCAAAAACTACCTCCAACACAGAAGAGTTCCACGCTGCATGGTTCCATTGGGCCGAGTCATGTGATGGGTGTTTTCACAGAATAAATAAATAAATAAATAAATAAATAAATAAATAAATAAATAAATAAATAAATAAGCAAATAATAAATAAATAAATAAATAAATAAAAAGCGGAACACGGACTCGTACAATATACAATATACGGGGAAATGCCTGTATGGGTATATCCCCATATAGGCTCATACTGGCTATATGGGGGGAGGGGTGGTAATTTTTTTTGGGGTGTTACTATGGGTTTTTCTCGTCTCGCCGAGAAAAACACAATGGGAGGGGTCCCGGAGCGAATCGGTGAAATTTTTGGGAAAAGTCACCGAGGTCTGTATATAGGCTCATACTGGCTATATGGGGGGAGGGGTGGTCAATTTTTTTGTGGGTGTTACTATGGGTTGTGGGGTCTCGTTTTTCTCGTCTCACCGAGAAAAACACAATGGGAGGGGTCCCGGAGCGAATCGGTGAAATTTTTGGGAAAAGTCACCGAGGTCTGTATATAGGCTCATACTGGCTATATGGGGGACGGGTGGTCAAATTTTTTTGTGGGTGTTACTATGGGTTGTGGGGTCTCGTTTTTCTCGTCTCGCCGAGAAAAACACAATGGGAGGGGTCCCGGAGCGAATCGGTGAAATTTTTGGGAAAAGTCACCGAGGTCTGTATATAGCCCCATGTAGTCCTATACTGGCTATATGGGGGTATAGGTTCAACCTGGGAAATTCACACACGTTCATTGTGATATGGGTTGTTTGGTCTTGTTTTTCACGTCTCGTCATTTAGAACACGATGGGAAGGATCCTGGAGCGAAACGGTGAAATTTTTGGAAAAGTACCATATAGCCCATATAGTCCCATGGCTATATGGGGGTATAGGTCCAATCTGGGAAATTCACACACGTTCATTGTGATATGGGTTGTTTGGATGTGTTTGCCCCAAAACACCGTCCGTACATTGGCTGATAATTTGAAGGGACGGCTCGAGTAATAACTGTACAGCCCTCATCTGAGTTCAGGGCCTGGTACGAAGTATACAGACCTGCATTATGGAGAATGCTCTCTAACCGGTGGCCAGTGATCTGCCCTATTTTGTGGCTAAAGCCCCGGCCTCTCTTGCAGCGAGTGGTATGCCTTATTTCGTGACGATAAAGCCCCGGTCTCTCCTGTAGCGTGTGGTCTGCCTTATTTTGTGACTAAAGCCTGGTCTCTCTTGTAGCGAGTGGTATGCTACTCTATAACGAATATTATGGATTAAGAATACTGATCAGCGATACGGATTTGATATTTTTGGAACATCATGATGTCTTGCCGGCATCATTGAAAACTGTTGACCGCTTCTCTCTTGCAGGAAACAAGCCTATGTTTTTGTATACTGTGATTGTCTTTTTGAATTTGGTGCTAGTACTGTTATATGGAAAATGGAATAGGTCTTTGGATTATGGACGCGGATATTCTCTAACGGACGACGGCTGGATTATGAATGACGGACTAGACGCTTGTAATTACTTCGTGACGATAAAGCCCCGGTATCTCCTGTAGCAAGTGGTTTGCCCTATTTTGTGACTAAAGCCCGGTCTCTCCTGTAGCAAGTGGTCTGCTCTGCTTTGTGACTAAAGCCCCGGTCCCTCTTGTAGCGAGTGGTATGCCTTATTTCGTGTCGATAAAGCCCCTGTCTCTGCTGTAGCGACTGATATGCCCTATTTTGTGACTGTGAAGGCCGTCTCTCCTGTAGCGAGTGGTATGCCCTATTTTGTGACTGTAAAGCCCCTGTCTATCCTGTAGCGAGTGGTATGCCCTACTTTGTGATGATGAAGCCCCTGCCTCTCCTGTAGCGAGTGGTATGTCCTATTTTGTGACGATAAAGCCCATGTCTCTCCTGTAGCGAGTGGTATGTCCTATGTTGTGACGATAAAGCCCATGTGTCTCCTGTAGCGAGTGGTATGACCTATTTTGTGACAGTAAAGCACCTGTCTCTCCTGTAGCGAGTGCCATGCCCTATTTCTTTCCATTATGCCTACACTTGACGGTATTTGATCCTTTATTGTTCTGTCGTCGGAACGGTATACATCATTGTGTTCTTGAAAACAATGTTTGGTGCGAAAGGAGTGAATGAATATTAGTGTTGCTAGGCTCTCGATCGAAGATGATATGAAATGACAGAACATTGAAGAATAATTTGTAATATTGGGTTGTTAAGTATATTCGCATGACCCGAGCCCATATTGGAGTGCCCAAGGACCATGACCCGAACCCATGCTGGAATGCCCAAGCACCATGAGCCAAGCCCATGCTGGAGTGCTCAAGCACCATGACCCGAGCCCATGCTGGAGTGCTCAAGCACCATGACCAGTGCCCATGCTGGAGTGCCCAAACATCATGACCCGAGCCCTTGCTGGAGTGTCCAAACACCATGACCCGAGCCCATGCTGGAGTGCTCAAGCACCTTGACCCGAGCCCATGCTTGAGTGTCCAAGCACCATGTGAAGGTGGTCCTGTATGACCCGAGTCCATGCTGGAGTGCCCAAGCACCATGTAAATGTGGTCCTCTATCAACGCGGCATTCTATTGATGTATGCTGCTATTTTAATTTCAGATACACGAGACGCTGATTATCTGCTTTTGTTACTTTTGTATGGGTTGTTTGGATTTGTTTGGATTTGTTTTTCTCGTCTCGTCATTTAGAACACGATGGGAAGGGTCCTCGAGCGAAACGGTGAAATTTTTCGAAAAGTACCAGGTAGGTCTGGATATAGGCTCATATAGCTCCATACTGGCTATATGGGGTATAGGTTCAACCTGGGAAATTCACACACGTTCATTGTGATATGGGTTGTTTGGATTTGTTTTTCACGTCTCGTCATTTAGAACATACGGTGGCCCGTTAGGGCCATTGTCGTTTTCTTTTGATTTCCTATGTTTTTCTTCTATTTCCGAAGAAACCAACTTAATTTTCGAGATTTTCTTTGTATTTTCCAAGAAATCAACTGAATTTTCAGCGAATTCATAGCAATATTCTGCGAATTTTCCGTGTTCAACGACGTAAAAACAGAGACAAAATCGAAGAAAAACCTATGAAATTCTTGAAAAACACCAAATATAATTTCCTCCGCGGATATAATATTTCCTCCGCGGATATAATATTTCCTCCGCGGATATAATCATTTCCTCCGCGGATATAATATTTCCTCCGCGGATATAATATTTCCTCCGCGGATATAATCATTTCCTCCGCGGATATAATATTTCCTCCGCGGATATAATATTTCCTCCGCGGATATAATCATTTCCTCCGCGGATATAATATTTTCTCCGCGGATCCCGCGGATATAATCATTTCCTCCGCGGATATAATATTTCCTCCGCGGATATAATATTTCCTCCGCGGATATAATATTTCCTCCGCGGATATAATTAATTTCCTCCGCGGAGGAAATCCACGTGACTTGAGTACTAGAAAGACGGCAAATTCATTAGCATTTTTGAGGCTGAGGAGTGAGGCTGATGTGCAGGTGACGTCACGATGGCGTCACTATGACGTCACATCCGGTGACATCCGGATCAAAGGTCACATCCGGTCACGTGACAACCGGATCACTTCCTGTGACGTCACGATGGCGTCATTATGGCGTCACATCCGGTGACATCCGTGTCAAAGGTCACATCCGGTCACGTGGCATCCGGTAACATCCGGGTCACTTCCTGTGACGTCGCTTCCGGTCACCTGGCGGCCTAGCAAGAGTTATCTGCCCCTACCTAAGACCCCAGTGACTTCCAATGTTAATCTCATGCAGGTATGGGAAAGGGGGCTTGAAGATATCTTTGAACGCCACTATGAGATTCGCCCCCGTTTTCGTCCGGATGGGTACCACCCACGCATACTTCGATAGGATATCGATGCACGTCAAGATATACCGATTCCCATCGTTGTGTTTGGCAAAGGCGCTCATATCGACCAAATCCGCTTGCCACTGGGCATCTATTCCTCCCACGATGACCCGGTTCCGTAGAAAATGGCGACGGACAGATCGATGTAACTATTTTGGGAGTAGTTAATTACGAATCCGGGATGAAATTTTACATAAAGCGCGTTAAATTAGGATCTGTCTATTGACGCCTGGGTTAAATTGATTTTTAATGAATTTAATTATTTAATAATTAAGATAAAATAGATTTTACAATCTGACCTCGGATTCGTCATCTACGTCCTCGACAATACTTTAGGACGAAGTTTAATGTAATTCGGAACAGTGGAATTGGGTCTGTCCATTGAAGCCTGGGTTACATTGATTTCTAATAAAATTAATTATTTAATAATTAAGATAAAATAGATTTTACAATCTGACCTCGGATTCGTCATCTACGTCCTCGACAATACTTTAGGACGAAGTTTAATGTAATTCGGAACAGTGGAATTGGGTCTGTCCATTGAAGCCTGGGTTACATTGATTTTTTACATGCAAATTCTACATGTAACGCCGACCCCTAGCATGTTGTGACCGCGAGTTTGCGACACCCATTGCACACACAAATATGGGTCGCACCTCTATGGATAGCTGAGACAGTGAAGTTGTGCACAGAGGTATGGGTTTATGTTTTCCAACTCAAATCTCGCAAGCCAGGGTCAAAATGTAAATGTCATATCGGTGCACAAAGGGGAACCGATAATAGAATTAACAGCCTGATTGTTGCGGAGTGTCCTTGGTCACCCTTATTTTGTATCCAAGCGTGCGATACACCAAATGAAAGCCCATCGCTTAGTCTTTTATTTAATATTTTTTTTGATGTTCAACAATGTTGACCAGCAGAAGGCTGTCCATTTTTCTACATGGGGTATATTTAGCAATACAGTGACAAATTCTACATGTAACGCCGACCCCTAGCATGTTGTGACCGCGAGTTTGCGACATCCATTGCACACACAAATATGGGTCGCACCTCTATGGATAGCTGAGGAAATGTAGTTGTGCATAGAGGTACGGGTTTATGTTTTCCAATTAAAATCTCGCAAGCCAAGGTCAAAAGTTAATTTTTGAACTCATTTTGATACTTTTTCGGTCGAAATTTTTTGGGTCACCGATTCCTTTCAAGTTTGGTGAACTGGTAGTACTGACCTAGCTGATTACGAATCTGCAATCAGAATTGACGTAGGTCTCTAAGTTTTTTTTAAAAGAATTTTTGAAATACTGAAAATTTGCCATCTACCTTGGGGCTGAAATGGTCTGAAAAATTCGACCTTCACCGATTAACCTCAAACTTCGCACTAAAGTATACTGGAGGTCGTAGGTCACGAATATGATGTCAAATTTGACCTTGACCTTGACCTTCATATTAAAATGGCGATTCGAAAATTTGGGTATGACTTTGACCTTGGCGCAAGGTAACAAGATATTGTCAGACGACCTTGACCTTTTGATATGTCATGACCCCATGACCTCTGCGTTGACCCATAACATCGAACTTGACCTTTGGCCTTGGGTTTAAAAATGCGATGGTACAATTGGAATGCACTATCGCAAATTTTATGTTGAGGTCAGAGGTCAATGTCAAGGTCATGGGTCAACTCAAATGTCACGGGGTCATCATATATCAAAAGGTCAAGGTCATCCGACATTATCTTGTGACCTTGCGCTAAGGTCAAAGTCATACCCAAATTTTCAAATCGAGATTTTGATATGAAGGTCAAGGTCAACGTCAAAACTGACCTCATATTCGTGACCTAGGATCTCCAGTATAGTTTAGTGCGAAGTTTGAGGTCAATCGGTCAAGGCCGAATTTTTCAGACCATTTTAGCCCAAGGTATAAGGATGAAAATGTTGTTTCACCGATTCCTTCCAAATTTGGTGTGGTAAGAGTATGAATCTAGCTGATAACGAAACTGCGGTCGGAATCGATCTAGGGCCCTAAGTTTTTTTTTTACCGATTTTTGAAAATTCCAATACTTAACCTAGGCTTCAATGGACACTTTTTTTTGTATCAAACCAATCCAAATTTTGACCTCGGATTCGTGATCAGGGACCTCGAAAACCTATATACACATAATTTGAGGTCATTCGGTGAAGGTTGAAACTTGACCTCCAAAAACACCTAAGGGTGACCCCTTAGCGAAATTTTGGTCAGAATTTTTGCTGTCACCGATTGACCTCAAACTTTGCCCTAAACCTATATCGGGATCAGAGGTCACGAATCTGAGGTCAGTTTTGACGTTGACCTTGACCTTCATATCAAAATCTCGATTAGAAAATTTGGGTATGACTTTGACCTTAGCGCAAGATCACAAGATATTGTCGGACGACCTTGACCTTTTGATATGTGATGACCCCGTGACCTTTGAGTTGACCCATGACCTTGACCTTGACCTCTGACCTCAAGGTAAAATTTGCGATAGTGCATTCCAATTGTACCATCGCATTTTTAAACCCAAGGCCAAAGGTCAAGTTCGATGTCATGGGTCAACGCAGAGGTCATGGGGTCATGACATATCAAAAGGTCAAGGTCGTCTGACAATATCTTGTTACCTTGCGCCAAGGTCAAAGTCATACCCAAATTTTCGAATCGCCATTTTAATATGAAGGTCAAGGTCAAGGTCAAATCTGACCTCATATTCGTGACCTACGACCTCCAGTATACTTTAGTGCGAAGTTTGAGGTCAATCGGTGAAGGTCGAATTTTTCAGACCATTTCAGCCCCAAGGTAGATGGCAAATTTTCAGTATTTCAAAAATTCTTTTAAAAAAATTCTGATTGCAGATTCGTAATCAGCTAGGTGAGTACTATCAGTTCACCAAATTTGAAAGGAATCGGTGACCCAAAAAATTTCGACCGAAAAAGTACCAAAATGAGTTCAAAAATTTACTTTTGACCTTGGCTTGCGAGATTTTAATTGGAAAACATAAACCCGTACCTCTATGCACAACTACATTTCCTCAGCTATCCATAGAGGTGCGACCCATATTTGTGTGTGCAATGGGTGTCGCAAACTCGCGGTCACAACATGCTAGGGGTCGGCGTTACATGTAGAATTTGTCACTGTATTGCTAAATATACCCCATGTAGAAAAATGGACAGCCTTCTGCTGGTCAACATTGTTGAACATCAAAAAAAATATTAAATAAAAGACTAAGCGATGGGCTTTCATTTGGTGTATCGCACGCTTGGATACAAAATAAGGGTGACCAAGGACACTCCGCAACAATCAGGCTGTTAATTCTATTATCGGTTCCCCTTTGTGCACCGATATGACATTTACATTTTGACCCTGGCTTGCGAGATTTGAGTTGGAAAACATAAACCCATACCTCTGTGCACAACTTCAATGTCTCAGCTACCCATAGAGGTGCGACCCATATTTGTGTGTGCAATGGGTGTCGCAAACTCGCGGTCACAACATGCTAGGGGTCGGCGTTACATGTAGAATTTGCATGTAAAAAATCAATGTAACCCAGGCTTCAATGGACAGACCCAATTCCACTGTTCCGAATTACATTAAACTTCGTCCTAAAGTATTGTCGAGGACGTAGATGACGAATCCGAGGTCAGATTGTAAAATCTATTTTATCTTAATTATTAAATAATTAATTTTATTAGAAATCAATTTAACCCAGGCTTCAATGGGCAGCACCCAATTCCACTGTTCCGAATTACTCTAAACTTCGTCATAAAGTAATATGGATAACGCAGATCACGAATCCGAGGTCAGATTTTGAAAATTTTACCTTAATTATTAAATAATTAAATTCATTAAAAATCAATTTAACCCAGGCGTCAATAGACAGATCCTAATTTAACGCGCTTGATGTAAAATTTCATCCCGGATTCGTAATTAGCTACTCCCAAAATAGTTACATCGATCTGTCCGTCGCCATTTTCTACGGAACCGGGTCATCGTGGGAGGAATAGATGCCCAGTGGCAAGCGGATTTGGTCGATATGAGCGCCTTTGCCAAACACAACGATGGGAATCGGTATATCTTGACGTGCATCGATATCCTATCGAAGTATGCGTGGGTGGTACCCAACCGGACGAAAACGGGGGCGAATCTCATAGTGGCGTTCAAAGACATCTTCAAGCCCCCTTTCCCATACCTGCATGAGATTAACATTGGAAGTCACTGGGGTCTTAGGTAGGGGCAGATAACACTTGCTGGGCCGCCAGGTGACCGGAAGCGACGTCACAGGAAGTGACCCGGATGTTACCGGATGCCACGTGACCGGATGTGACCTTTGACCCGGATGTCACCGGATGTGACGTCATAATGACGCCATCGTGACGTCACAGGAAGTGACCCGGTTGTCACGTGACCGGATGTGACCTTTGATCCGGATGTCACCGGATGTGACGTCATAGTGACGCCATCGTGACGTCACCTGCACATCAGCCTCACTCCTCAGCCTCAAAAATGCTAATGAATTTGCCGTCTTTCTAGTACTCAAGTCACGTGGATTTCCTCCGCGGAGGAAATTAATTATATCCGCGGAGGAAATATTATATCCGCGGAGGAAATATTATATCCGCGGAGGAAATATTATATCCGCGGAGGAAATATTATATCCGCGGAGGAAATATTATATCCGCGGAGGAAATGATTATATCCGCGGAGGAAATATTATATCCGCGGAGGAAATATTTTATCCGCGGAGGAAATGATTATATCCGCGGAGGAAATATTATATCCGCGGAGGAAATATTATATCCGCGGAGGAAATGATTATATCCGCGGAGGAAATATTACATCCGCGGAGGAAATATTATATCCGCGGAGGAAATGATTATATCCGCGGAGGAAATATTATATCCGCGGAGAAAATATTATATCCGCGGAGGAAATGATTATATCCGCGGAGGAAATATTATATCCGCGGAGGAAATATTATATCCGCGGAGGAAATTATATTTGGTGTTTTTCAAGAATTTCATAGGTTTTTCTTCCACTTTGTCTCTGCTTTTACGTCGTTGAACACGGAAAATTCGCAGAATATTGCTATGAATTCGCTGAAAATTCAGTTGATTTCTTGGAAAATACAAAGAAAATCTAGAAAATTAAGTTGGTTTCTTCGGAAATAGAAGAAAAACATAGGAAATCAAAAGAAAACGACAATGGCCCTAACGGGCCACCGTAGTTATTAGCTGCGAAACAATCTCGCCTGGTCACAACATACAAACGTTATTGTTTCCAAGGCAAATCGCATGCTCGGCCTTGTAAAGAGAACTTGTGGGTCCGTAACTTCTGTGAAGACCAAACGTTTGTTGTATATATCTATTGTAGGTAGCTTTTTAGAATATTCGACTGTATCCTGGAGTGTGCCAAACAAAAAATTACTCATGCAATTAGAAGGAGTTCAGAGGCGCGCCACCAAATACATCCTGGGTTATAAAGAGAGTCGTGATATATCATACAAAGAACGCTTAGAGAGCCTACATCTGCTCCCCTTATCATATAGAAGGGAAATGAACGATATTGTATTCTTGGCAAAATGTATGACAGGCGCAGTCGAAATCGATTTTAACAAGTACATTTCCTTTAATCCTCTATACAATCTTAAGATCAGAATGCCACGTTTTAAAACTGAACTTTTTAGACATTCTTTTTTTAATAGGATTTACTACACGTGGAATTGTATTCCCACGGCAATTTTATCACGATTCGCAAACAAAAATTTTAAAACTGTTATTACTCAATATTATTCTCGTATTTTAGACTCCAAATTCATTGCAGATAACTCGTGTTCATGGGTATCGCACTGCCATTGTGCAAGATGCCGTTTAAACTGATTAATGCATTTTTTTTTTTTTTTTTTTTTTTAAATTGTATTACAATATATATATATATATTTTTATTTTTAAATTATTATTATGATTTTTTTATATTTCATTTCTTTATAATTTTTTATATATGTACATATATATATATTTTTTTATTCTTTCATTTCCTTGTCATTATATTATACTGATGCTTTTATGTAAATATTTATATTGGCGTTTTTATGTGTATATATTGTTATCGGGGGCCACAATTATAGGTGCTAGTCACCTGTGTGGCCTTCCTGACGAATGTCAAAGACGAATAAATAAATAAATCTGTATTTCCATTCGTTCAAAACTGAATGTACGAAAATAACCAAATGACCACCATATTTAATTACACAAATTGGATATGGCATGCCGGCCTATCTCATGATGATCTGGGAAACAGCTTTTAAGGATAACTTGTTGGTACATTTATATATATACTAAGGGATAAACTGTTTGCCAAACTGTATTTTCATTCTTTCACCGCTATAAATACAAAATGGCTGCCGCGCATTGCGTTTCGGTCATACAAATGTTGACACTCAAGGATTAAAATGTTTTATCGTTTGCGTATTTAGTACATACTTGCTACACTCTTTTTGGAAAAGATACAGTGATTTTTACCTATGTCGGGGTAACGCCATATCTTATCAAATAACAGGTGGATTTCCTCTATCTGGTCAGATATGGTGGGGAAAAACTAAGGCTAAAACAAGATTGACCGCAAAATCATTTTGACAGTGGACTGCAGTGAGGGTCACGTCCATAGAAGTGCATGGCCTTTGTCTGTACTTACGCCAAAGAAAATAAATAAAACAGAGAGAAATTTTGACGAATATTTGGAGCTAAGTCACGGTTAAGCCACGGTGGTGCGGAAAATGCCGGAGTCACCTGGCCCTTTTTAGTTTTCATAGTGTTCATATGAACAGTCACAATTAAAGCGTGACTGAGATGTACCTCATAATGTAGATAACGACTTTACAAATATAATCATATGAATTAAGAATACTGACCAGCGATACAGATTTGATATTTTTGGAACATCATGATGTCTTGCTGGCATCATTGAAAACTGTTGACCGCTTCTCCCTTGCAGGAAATTAGCCTAGTTTTATGTATACTATGATTTATGATATAATATAAACTTTCCCACACTATCCGTGCGTAAAATAACGATTTAGCACGCCTATGAAAACATTATTTCGTAAATTAACATCCTATCAATGCTCCCGAATCGTATATGTCGATATGCAAGCGATAAATCCAATTGGCGAAGCAGATACGATTTAATTTTATTTAGATCGGGTATAGGGGTGCCAACGTGAAATTACATGATAAAATATTCTCTTGCATTTGTGTGTGCTGGTCATTTCAGTCTGAACCCTGCCGCACTACTTTCAGTTACAATCTCCAATTGTTCTATAATTTTTTTCCATCGCTATTTTTTCTCGATTAAAAAAACAACGAGTCGCGATATCGCTTTTCATTCGAGAAAATTTTCTCGATTGAAAACCGATTGCCAAAAAAAAACCCAACTAAACGATTAGCAAAGCGAATCAATCGTTTATTTTGAAGACATAAACACCATAAAAAAAAAAAAATATAAAAAAAAATTAACACCACTCGCGCCTTCGAAAATCGCGACTTCGAGAAAATTCGAGGAAATAAACGAGTCATTCGCGAACGATAATATGTAACGCGCCACAAAAGGCATATGTATAATCATAGTATGTCAGCATGAACCGAAGCCTGCAAGTGTGCCACAATTTCAACAGTACTTGTCCCAACAATTAACATCACATTGTAGAGAAATTCCAAGTCGGTAGCTTTTGTTATGGTCAAAGGAGAGAAGTTCATTCTCTTCCGTTCGGCCTTTTCCGTATATTTACCATTTTCGAGTAAAGAATCTCTTTTATAACACAACTTACCAAAACTTTTAATATTTGGCGGATTGCTTTGTCGTGATAAGGCATAAAGTAGTCAACCAAAAAAAAAAAAAAAAAAAAATAATTTTGACATTTTCAGAAAATCGGTAACCGAATATTAATCTCTCGTCTATCAGGAGCTGAAAATTATTCTCTAGCCAAGTATTTATCGTATAAATTCAGAAAAAAACTAACTGGGTCGTTTGCCGCTCTGTCACATATAGTCACACACCACAATGAATATTTTTGGTTTGCAACACTTATTTCTGCTACTCACCAGTCGACGACTAGCGTAGCTACAGCATAGGGGCCCACCTCATTCCAACTACTTCTGTATCCACCTTACAGCGAAAGACACTGTCTTACACTCATATGATATTTATCATCTGTTAGGAGATCAGGGGAATTAAAAATTGCCATTTGGAACAGCAGTATAGTACATATTTGAACAACGTTACTCTTTTTGATAACATGCTCCCAGCACAAAAACATAAATAATCACAAAACAATTCTAATAAACGTGATGGTTTTCAATAACAAACCAAAACTGCCAGTGAAAACAGCGAGTAAGATCTGTAACTGATTCCAGGAATTCGGCACGTAAATAAGGCTATCCTAGACATAATGAACCTAACTTAAAAAGTAATAATACATTACATAATTTTTGAATTAGGTTAATTGGCCAAGTTTTGCGAGAAATCGAAGTGATGAAAAGCGAAAACTCATATCATTATTTGTTGTGTTGTTTTGTGAAAACTAAGATAAGTAATACCCCAAAACATTACAAAACGTTGCATATGCAGCTCATGAAAAGCACTTTATAATTTAACAAATCTTGAAAATAAACCAGGAGCGATCGGTCATTAAGATCAGCATATAATACGCTTAGATCATTCTTATTGTTTCCGGTAGCGAAACATTCGAAGTGGGCAGTTCGTTACACATTTTGATAAAGTTATTAAAATTCGTACGTGTACACTGGATAAAGATGTCCCCTCTCCGTTTACACTTCTCTACAACTTCAGGTGTTTGTCCGATATCTGGAGCATATCAAGGTCAAAAATCTAAAGGAAATATAGAGTTACAGGATGTTTGCGAGGTCGACTATCTATATAAAAGAGACAATAAATACATTCAGTGCAAATGCACGGTTCACCTCTCATCCTTCAAGATCTAATAGAAGTGGGTACGCAGGCGATAAGCA
>JAVTVY010036043.1:0-17194 GCA_036873755.1 Hanleya hanleyi
CCATTTCTTCTAGAACTTACTGGTTCTACACTTCACAATTTACGTTACTTTGTCAATCAGTTTTACGAATGAAATTACGTCATATATTAGCAGATACTGACCATAAAAGCGATCTATTTGACCTCGTTGTCAATGTCTTAGCTATACCGACTCATTGATAATACTCAAAACTGACTTTATGCGCAAACGGTTTTATAATACATAAATGACTATGTAATACTTAATGAGTCCGACAACCCTATGCGCGAACAGTACATCATAGTTATATTGTATACTTTCGGTTACAAGCATGAAATTTGGCACATAGCTATTTCGAATGATCCTCTTTCGGAACACAGTCCCTCTATCCTCATTCTCGCAAGCCAGGGCCTTGCTTCGCTGGTATTGATGTTCTCGTCCTCTTCCGCACCCATAATCCCTTTAGAATTGCATTAATCACTTCCATAAAATCAATACTTATGTGTATCAGCAGACAACGGGCAGAAACATGTTGCATTTGACATCATTCTCTCAAGTCAGAGCCCATTTCTGCTAGAACTTACTGGTTCTACACTTCACAATTTACGTTACTTTGTCAATCAGTTTTACGAATGAAATTGCGTCATATATTAGCAGATACTGACCATAAAAGCGATCTATTTGATCTCGTTGTCAAAAGCTAGGACCTTGATTTCCTTGAGAGTTTTTTAAATTTATTTTGATACCTTTCATATTGACTTGGAAGTCATTTTCGCGAATGCAATAATTTGATGTACCAAAAGATAATAACGAGAATTCCACATGATTCTCTTATACACACAGACCTTGTTTAGTGAACTAACCCTGAAATTTCGCACTTAAATCACCTCCCGAATGACTTAATGACAAACATATTCGCGAATTGATTATAGGGCGATATCCATAGATACTGACAAAAAATGTTTCTTATTTGCAGAATTTGACTTAAAAAAAAAAATTAATAAAATTATCAACCTTCGAAAAGGCTTGACCAAACATGTCGGATGAGGTGATATCTCCTAAGGATGAAATAGGTAATCATTTGTATAGAAGGAGCAAACCATGTATTGATATTGGCTTGCTGCATGGAAAAGAGTGTCAAGGTACCGTATTTAGTTTGCAGATGATAACGCACATAAATGCAGAAACTTAATTTATTATTCTAATCGAATATCAAGACTGTCACAGGCCTCAATTTGAATCGTGAAAAATGTCATTATGCCTCTTGAACAGTTCGATAAAGCCTTCAACCCCATTCCATAGTTTCACAGATCAAAGTGATAGACCTGATAATAAGTTCATTGAAAATTAACTTTGACGGAAATATAAATTTTCCATTTTGCTCGGCAAAGTAAGCGAGAAGGGAGACTGAAGAGCGTAGATGTTCGCGCTATGACTAAATCCTTGAAATTTGTTTGGATTTCCAAATATTTGAAAGCCTTTTTGATTTGCAAAAATCAACGGCTGAACGGAATGTTTGAAACTTGGAATTCACGATACTTGTACCAAGACATTGCCAAAGCGATTATTGTGACTTCGTCTGTCAATTCAGTATAGACGGCACGGACCAGTCAACATCGTCGGATTTTGAACGAGGAAAGCGAATATATATATATTGTGTCAAATCTATTAGTCAATTCCTGCAATTGTGGGTTAGAAGTTGAAAATTACTTCCCTTGGCATGAAAACACTTGCAGATGGCGCTTTTTTTCTACAATTACCACTACCTCCGCTGATATGACTTTCACTGTATTATTGCCACTGCCGCAGGTTTTGACTACAATGTAGTCATTTCTCACTTGTTATTTGACTTTCTTAACAAAATTTGTTTTACCTATATTTGGAGAGGGAAAACTAAATTGGAAGAACTTGTCCCCAATCCATTTGTTTTGAAGACAATAAAATAAGTTTAAAACAAACAAGGATGAGGCGTTGTCATTGATTTGCACGGGTCATGCTTTATTCTCAAAGCGAATTTGTAAGTACTTTTATGGCCAAATTCGATGAGTGGAGCAATATCTCGAAACGATTTGAAAAGGATTTAATGTGAACCTTTTAATTTAAGGTGTAAACAGGAACGGCACTCACAAAGTGCTACAATATGGTGCCAGCACCCCCTGCTGTCGGATCGAGAAACTAGTGACACCATATTGTAGTAGTAGCAAATGTTTCAAATATGTGGGTTCAACTCTTTGATTTAATGGTCGTATGCGCCATTTCCTTATTCATTCCCTTATTCAGAACAGCGCCCCCTGGTGTCGAATCGGGAAACTAGTGGCACCATTTTGTAGCACTCTATGAGTATAGTATATGTATCAAATATGGGGGCTTAACTCTGCGATTTAATGGCCGTATAGGCCATTTCCTTATTCATTTCCTTATTCAGAGCAGCGCCCCCTGGTATCGAATCAGGAAACTAGTGGCACCATTTTATAGCACTCTATGAGTATAGTATATGTATCAAATATGGGGGCTTAACTCTGCGATTTAATGGCCGTATAGGCCATTTCCCTATTCATTTCCTTATTTAGAACAGCGCCCCCTGATGTCGGATCGGAAAACTAGTAGTACCATTCTGTAGCACTTTGTGAGTATATTGGATGTGCCAAATATGTGGCTCAACTCTCTGATTTAATGGCCGTATAGGTCATTTCCTTATTCATTTCCTGATTCAGAACAGCCCACCCTGATGTCGGATCGGAAAACTATTTTCACGATATTGTAGCACTTTGAGAGTATAGTGCATGTACCAAATATGGGGGCTCAACGCTTCGATTTAATGGCCGTATAGGTCATTTCCTTATCCATTTCCTTATTCAGAACAGCGCCCCCTGGTGTCGTATCGGAAACTAGTGGCACCATGTTGTAGCACTTGAGTATAGTCCATATACCAAATATGGGGCCCAACTCTTCGATTTAATGGTAGTATAGGCCATTTCCTTATTCATTTCCTTATTCAGAGCAGCGCCCCTGGTGTCGGATCGGAAAACCAGTGGCACCATATTATAGCCCTTTATGAGTATAGTCCATGTGCCAAATATGGGGGCTCAACTCTTCGACTCTTCGGGAAACTAGTGACACCATTTTGTAACACTCTATGAGTGGAGTATATATAACAAATATGGGGCCTCAGCTCTTCAATTTAATGGCCGTATAGGCCATTTCCTTATTCATTTCCTTATTCAGAACAGCACCCCCTGGTGTCGGATCGAAAAACTAGTGGCAGCATATTGTAGCCCTTTATGAGTATAGTCCATGTGCCAAATATGGGGGCTCAACTCTTCGATATAATGGTCGTATAGGCCAGTTCCTTATTCAGAGCAGCGCCCCCTGGTGTCGAATCGAGAAATTAATGGCACCATTTTGTAGCACTCTGTGAGTATAGTATATGTATCAAATATGGGGGCTCAACTCTTCGATTTAATGACCGTATAGGCCATTTCCTTATTCATTTCCTTATTCAGAACAGCACCCCCTGGTGTCGGGTCGGAAAACTAGTGGCACCATATTTTAACCCTCTACGTGTATAGTCTATATACCAAAGATGAATTGTCGAATAAGTGCCGTAATGGCACTATTTACCCATAATATATTATCCGGGAATTATTGACTACTCCACCGCTTTGCAACTTGAATAGTGAACTGTGAACTGGGAACTGGGCGTCAACTTATAATACGTGGTATTAGATATTTGCTGTATAACTTCATACAACTGTTATATCCCCTGTACTGATATACAGTTTGTGTGACTGGTGCAAGTAGGTCTTATAGCCACAAAATAAACTTGGGAGAAGTATTTTTCAATACGAAATCAGTCGGCAGCAAGGGATAAATGGAAAGAATTTGTACTCTACGACAATTTTGACAATTATTCTTGTTCATCGAAGATAGCAGAGTACCAAATGTCCGTCAATTTGGCTGTTTTTTGAGTTTGATGCTAGGGGCCGTGTGGTCATATCATCCAAGTTGCCACATGAACAGGTACAATAAAAGCGTACCTGAGATACAACACATATCACGAATCATTAGATTCTTGGTATGTGCTTTAGAATAGGTTAACCAGAGGACTATTCTGTGAAGTCATGTGACGCAGTCAGTATGTCGGCGCCTCTTCCCACTTCCCTTATATGTGTTGTAATTCTTCGTTTATCTCGTTTCATTGAAAAGCTGGGCATCAATCCTGGTTTATGTATAGCTGGTTAAACGTTGATTCTATAGAGCAAAGGAATTCTTAAGTAATAACCCAAAAACTCAGCTCGATGTGGCAAATTCCACAAAACAAAGGTAGGGTAGGGGAAAAGTAATTGATCTGATATCCACAATACGGCGGATAGTAAGTAAGTTGTTTATCGCTATGCTTGAAAAGACTCACAGGTTAACATGAACAAGAAAAAAAAATTGAGAAAAATCACGCCAAACTTGCACACACAGTTTCACAGGAACGGCCCTTCCCGGATTTCATAATGAGGCCGACGTCTCTTACCACATTATATATCTTCCTACGTTTATGGTTGTTGATATCTCGGGTCATTAACGTTTCAATGACCTCAGCTATGCTCCTTTGGTGAGCGCGAGAATCATGACTCATTTTCCGCAAGAAAATTTGGCAAAAAGGGGTAGTACAAAGTTCCTGTTTCTTCTTAACCATTTAAAATTGACCTCTCGACGTGAAAGACGAGACGTGTATTTTGATGGAAAATGGACCGTTTATGACCAATTTTTTCTACATTGTGATGGGGTTTCAAGAAAATTGAAGCAATTGTAAAGGGGTTTGCAAGGATTTTTTTTGCTACAAAAATGGCATATGCCTTGTAGTAATGGTACAAATATTCTCTTTCAGGTGATATATGGATATAACAGGATTATTTGACTATTGGTGGTCGGAGGGGGGGGGGCCCCATTTTTTTTAATTTCCGGCTGGAACTGGATAACTCTAGTCATGCTAGTGTGCACCCTAATAGTAAATAATGTACAATTCCTGAATAATGATTAGGGAAATCTTCAACTCGTTGTAATCGTCATCTTTTGGGAAAAATCCTGTGTGATATGACTATTGTATGTCCCTGTTCAGATGCTTTCTCATCTCCGAAAACAGTGATACGCAAAACAGACCTTGAGTGAAATCCGTATCTGGACCATTTGCATACATGTTATCTTTTAATCTTTGTATTAGATATAAACATTCCTGATCCCAGAATAATGTACACGTACCGCGGTAATTATGCAAGAAAGGCTGCGCAGTAATTACTGTGCTCCTACCGCGTTGCTGCTGCATTGCTACTGCGCGACCACCGCGTTGCTACCGCGTTGGTGCTGCGCTGGTACTGGGCCTCTACCGCACTGCTACTGGGCCTCTACCGCGCAAGACTTGACTTTTAATGAGAGCGGATCTGTATATGAACCAAAATTCTGAAAAAATGTAACTCTATCTTTTACTATATTTGGCGCATAAACACTAAAAACATCAATTTCCATATTGTCAAAAACAAAAGTTAATCTCAACAGTCTCCCTGTACCATCACCGAGCACAGATTTCACACATACTTTTAAATGGTTGGAAACAACAATTGCTACACCTTTATGACCATCAGTCGAGTTATCATAATACACTTTTCCTTGAAACAAATGTTCATACTGTTTGATGAAATCATCAGTCCAAAACGTTTCCTGTAAGCAAACAATATCGGCCTTCATACTATGCACGACGTCGTTTATTTTGTTTACGTTTCTTAGGCCATTGCAGTTCAGAGATAATATAACTACCATTGCAGAAAATATAAAGAATGTTTTATAATTCACTTCGTATGTTTGTTCTTTGCTCTGATCTTCGCCCGCGTTAAATTCGGAGCCACAATCACCCGTTTCCTCCTGTTTCGGATCTCACTACTGTTGTCTCCATTCGCCAGCGATCGTGATCCACGACCCCGGTTCACCGTGTGCCACTCGGCGTCATCACCATGATCACTTTCATCTGTTCCGTCATTGTAATCCATTTCCCCTCCTTCGCCCTCTGCTTGAGACCCCGCGTTTTCAATAATACATTCATTGGAAACAACAGCTGGTGTAACCAAAACCTCAATCTCCTCGTTGCCTTTTGTTTCAGGATTAGGCTGCTCATTTTGCATAACAATTAAATTGCTGGTTTCTGACTTGTTTTTGCTCTCATCCATACCCGACTCTGTAGTGTGAATATCGGCAACAATTGTGACAGTCGTCGATTCCTTGCTTTCTGTGATTTCTGAGCTGCATTTACAGTCCTTTTCCGGGCAGAAATCACAAAACCGTTCATCGGACACCGCGTCATCGTCCTGTTCAGCGCACACACAAGAAAAATCACCACACGTATCACAAAGTTCGCACTTGCAGTACTTGCCTTTGTTACCGCAATTGGTACACTCTTGGGTCTCGCACGCGTATGTTTTGTGGCCTTGGAGACCACAGGAAAAACATAAAAACTGAGGGCATTGTTTATACAGATGGTCATCAGCACAACACAGTGAACAGACTTTGACTTGATTGTTATGCAAAACTTTGCAGAATTCGGTCGTATTTCCAGACGTGAATTTCATTGCGTACGGCAAAGATTTGATATTGCTTGGCAATTTAACTTTCACGTACCTGGTGCCGTCCGCCACTTTCGTGTCCTTGTGAAATCTTCGTTGAATTCCACTCAACAGCTCAATCCCCAACTCTTCTAGCTTACAAATAATTTCCTCATCCTCAACATAGCTGGATAGGTGCATAAATGAAACCACTGTAACTCTCTCTGACACCTCCATGTATGAAAAAACCTCACCGTCAATCTCCAAGCCACTGCTTATCAGTTCCACCGATTCTCTGTCGCCCAGCGCAATCTCGTAGGAATCGTTCCCCTTCGGGACGCATGCAAAAATTGTATTCAAGCCACATGATTCTTCTAATACCTTGATAATATCAGACGCTGAAATTGCTCTGATGTCTTTCACATGCCGAATTGTCTTTCACATACCTCCGCCCAGAGCTCTGACTTTGAAAAGAACGTCCACCACGATCACGGAAGGGCGTATCACGCCGGCCACGACCCCCGGGGGAGGCCATGGTATAAAGGACTTCTCCCTTGTAAACGAGTAAAGTATACCGCCAAAGATATCCAAAATCAGTCCACTGTTTTGATAGCAACAACAACCGCACATATACAAGGAGCTCCCAAAAACACGTCCGTTCACTCCGACGATCACTGCTCAAACTCCAGCGAGTGCTCTACCATTTGAGCTAGCTCCCTTGGGTGTGAAGAGAAGCACGAGTTTATACATTTTTGAGAACACTGGACTTCTGATGTTGCAAAAATTGAAATTGACGGTGGCAAAATGAAACGCGAAATCTTGCGTTTTGGGGAAAAATATTTTCAGCCATATAATGGAGTAATTCTCCATTAGATTTGAGAATGCGCCATAAGCAAAAATTGAAAAATGTTTGAGAAAATGTTGGCTTGGAGAACCCGGGCATCGATCCCGGTATCTCTCGCATGCTAAGGGATCGTTTCCATTAATCGTTTTTTCTTCAGTCGCGATTTTTCTTCAATTTTCTCGATTGAAAAACGATCAATCGCGAATCAGTCGCGAGGATATCGAGAAAAAAAATGAGAAAAAACGATTGAACCTTTTCTGAAAAAACCATTCTCTCGCGATATCGTTTTTGAATCGTTTACCCTTGCGCGATCCGTTCTTGATCGCGAATCTTCAATCGCGAGAGAATCGTTTTTTTCAAGGCGCGAGAGAATCGTGAGGCGGAGTGATATTTGACACATAGGCCGTGTTGCCGTCGTACGCCGCTCTATCCGCGAACTGGGAACTACATGTAATGTTGATTGCGGATTTGTCGATGGAAAAAACCTATATTACTATACTATACTGTATAAATGCGTAAGATAACCGAATAATATATATGATTCACGATCTATAGTCTCCTACAAGCCGAAGTAGGGCGTATGCTGGAAATATCTTTTCATATTCCTGTACCATGCTTCCTGTGACGTTCGCGCTCAGATTTACTCTGGCGAAGCGTAAATGACAAAATTACATGTTTATTCAATAATCGTGTGAGTCGACAATGTATTAATGATACAGGATGATAGTCACAATATCTTGTTTTGTAAATACCGGGTACAGGTCATAAGTGGATTTGAGTTCGTTGATTGCATTATCAGAATGATTACGGCACAGGCTTGATAGAGGTGTGAATGGGCGCATGGCGATAACCCAGAACAGCTTAGCCCTCCAGCCGAGAATTTCTAGGTTAATTAAGGTGAAAAATAGTGTAATTAAATATGTATATTTTGTTATAGTAAAACATACATTAGGAAAGGGTATCCATTCATGTTTTGGTACAGTTTTTAAACTATTGAGATGTGAATAAGTTCAAAAAATCACCATCAAGTTAATTTTATTTATTATAAGAATATTCGCGGCAGTGATTTCATATTTATATCAAATACATATCACAATGGTGATTGAATCGCATATAACGGTTGGATTCGCATATGTACAATACTTTTTATTTTAATTTTATATTTTGATAAATGAACTATGAATGATTCCAAAGGGAAGCTCAAGCCAAAAACCAACTGAATGTTATATAATTTCATCTCTTACTGGATTAACCAGTTGTGAATTTTTTTTACAAATAGCCCGCACTATATATTAATAATTAAGTGCTTGCGAAGACTCAAAAGCCCCGTATGACAATGTTATATTCAATACAGCGCCATCTATCTACACAAGGAAAATGGTGATCGTTGGACAAAAAAGCACGCGTACAGCGAAAATCTGATGAATCAGCTCAAAATTTCAGCCCGCACAGATGCCAAAAACGTTCACGAAAAATACTACACAAGAAATCTGGAATAATACCAGCTTTAAAACACAGAAATACCCAAAATAAGAGACGAAATTGCAAGTGCAAATGACCCAATCTGACCATATCCGGGCCTGTGTCCCGTACAAAATATATGTGAATATGAAGTTATAATTATATGCATAACCATTATTCCTATGTATATATATAGATTTTTTTTTTTCAATTTCTTTCAATATCCCCATCGTATCTATATAACCGCCAACTGTACAGAAACACGCTATAGTTTTACACTAGGCAAAGAATGGAAAAGGAAGAAGAAAAAATGATCGAACTTTATATAGTCTGACTGAAGTGTTAGAAACTCGAACGTGTATGCGGGTCAGTCAGGCTGAACCAATGGCGTACTACTTTCGGCTATAATCCTCAATCGTTTTTTTTCAATCGTTTATATTTTCTCGATTAAAAAGCGATTGAATCGCGATATCGCTTTTTATTCGCGAGAATTTTCTCGATTGAAAAACGATTGCCAACAGAAAAAAACCCCCATTCGAACAGCGATCGCGAATGAATCGTTTATTTTGAAGAAAAAAACCCATTCCCTCGCGCCTTGGAAAATCGCGACTTCGAGAAAATTTGACGAAATAAACGATTCATTCGCGAACGATAATTGGAAACGGTGCCTAAGCGAGCGTTTTTTTTTCTCTTTTGAATAATATTTATTCAACAAATATATCATATATACAAAGTATTTAGCAGAGTCAAGAAGGATAAAAACAGGACGATCACAGAAACTCAAGACCTGCGCATTTGAGCTAGCTCCCCTGGGTGTGAAGAGAAGCAAGAGTTCATACATTTTTAGGAACACTGGACTTCTGATATTGCAAAAAGTGAAGTTGACGGTGGCAAAATAAAACGCGAATTCTTGCGTTTTGGGGAAAAATATTTTCAGCCATATAATGGAGTAATTCTCCATTAGATTTGAGAATGTGCCATAAGCAAAAATTGAAAAATGTTTGAGAAAATGTTGGCTTGGAGAACCCGGGTATCGATCCCGGTACCTCTCGCATGCTAAGCGAGCGTTTTTTTTTTCTCTTTTGAATAATATTTATTCAACAAATATATCATATATACAAAGTATTTAGCAGAGTCAAGAAGGATAAAAACAGGACGATCACAGAAACTCAAGACCTGCGCAAGTTATCTTAATACACACTTTTTGATTACACAAATACATCGAGGCCTGACTGATCAAAGATACAACAATGTGATATTCATTGCACACAAAGCATGGGATTAGCTACTATGGAAAATTAACTTTTAAGCAGTTGTCGTGCTTAACAAACGGATTACAAAAGAGATATCTCTTGTTAAAAACAGACAAATCACGCTGCAAGTATGTGAACGCCGAATTTACATGTTGTTCCAGTAATGTTTTAAACATAAATGTTGGAGAAATTAGTTTGTCATGATACATTTTCATATTTCTGCGCTTGAAAATTACCAGACGAGCCAGGCTACATACAATATTGAGGAAATAACAGTTTACATTCCGACTTTGTACAGAATAACCGAATAATACAAGTATTTCAAAGGAAACGTTATTCAAGACACTGACGTGAGCAAACCTGAACAGGTCCTCTACAAATGAACCTAAATACTGTAAAAAACTTTGCACCTCCGGACAAGAAAAAAAGATATGCCTTGTATCTTCTTTGTGCGACAAACATATCACACAGAGATCTGAATCAGCAAGGCCAATTTTACATAGTTTCTCACGCGTAAAAACAACATTGTGCAAAATTTTATAATCCAGCTCTACACAATCCAGGTTTTTACCCATAATGTTATTACGAGCCCAACACTTAAGCAGATCGACGTCTGGATATATGGCAGCCCAAAACGCCAGGGAAGGCGGGTTTTTCAAAATATAAAAAATGAGCATATCATAGAAATCTCTGACAGCTAGAAGGCATAATGACTTTCTTTTAGCGTTACAGAACAAAAAAGGTTCTCTTGCAGATCTACAGCTACCATCTGAAGCAACCTTATTTATAACACACTTCCAGTTATCAGGAATAGCAGTCAAGAAAAATTCGTACAACATTCGAACCCTGAGTGGATCAGCTTCAGGACACACCGACAGATCAAGTTCTTGCACAGCCAAAACTGGCAGAAATCCAGGAACGACTTCGTAAACAAAATCTCTTATACAGAACATTTTGGCACGTACAAATAACTCGGAATACAAAGTTTTGCCAGAGGCTACGATATTGTGATTGTAAAACATAGGTTGACTCAGAATGTCAACAATGTTCTCTTCAACTTCCAGTACATTTTTCTGAACATCTCTCCATGCTAACATTAATTCCTGAAAATAGCTTGGCAAGCATGTGAACATACAATTCTTATGACTAACAAGAAACAATTCATATGAAAGACCGAGGTCATTCCATCTCGACAAAAAGTACTTAAAACAATGTTTCCAAACTGCCTTGTGAGAATCATTAAAAAACCGTGACAGAAACTTCAAGCGAAACGCCTTCATCTTACATGATATATCAGGCAGATTAAGTCCCCCATAACGTTCTCGCTGAACAATTGCACCATAAGCAACCAAATGGGATTTATTATCCCAAACAAAATTAAGACAGACATCTTTGAGCTCCTTTATCAGTGTCTCTGGTACAGATTGAACAGACAAAACATACCACATGCGGGATAAAATAGCACTAGTTAAAATAACCACTCTACCTTTTAGGCTGAGGTTCCTTTGTTTCCACATATTCAAAGTATTCCGTATTTTTTAAATCTTTTCTTTCCAGTTTTTCTCTATACAAAATCTTTTGTTAGTGCCCAAGTACACACCTAAAATACACAAACAGTCTTTACTTATTGGCACTCCTTCAATATTATCATCATTACAATTAACACCAATAACATGCACTTCCGACTTGTCTGCATTTAATCTAGCATTGGAGGCCTTCCCATAAGTGACAATATGCTTCTGACAGTTTCTAATAGATTCCTTATCTCTCGAGGTTATAGTTATATCATCAGCATGTTGAAAAATTTTGGAAATCACAGGGGATCCAGGAATGGGAATACCCCGTACATCGTCAGAAGCTCTTATCATCGCTCCAAGAGGCTCCACACTCAAAACATATAACATAGCTGAAATCGGACAACCTTGACGCACTGACTTCCCAACCTCAAAATAATTTGTTAGGAAACCATTGCATTTAACTGCACTGCGAACATCAGTATAAAACAGTTTAACCCATTTCAAAAAATTGTCCCCAAAACCAAAACGAGTCAAAGTTGCCAATAAATATTCATGTGACAATCTGTCAAATGCCTTTTCCTGATCAAGCTTTAAAAAGTATGATTCCAAATTATCTTCCTCCACAAAGGTCATTACATCACGTATGCTACTTATTGTATCAGCTATGTCCCTACCAGGGACACAGCAACTCTGGCTGGAGTCTACTATAGACCCTATAACACATTTAAGCCGATTAGCCATACATCGAGAAATTATCTTGTAGTCTACATTCAGAAGACTAATAGGTCTCCAATTCTTCAAATAACATTTATCTCCCTTGTCTTTAAATACAAGCGTGATTACACCCGATTTTCATGGATCTAGAAAGTTCACCTTTCTCAAAAATTTCATTTAATACATCAAGTAAAATCGGCCCTAAACTAGACCAAAAGTGATTGTAAAACTCAACAGTGAGACCATCATTCCCCGGACTTTTATTCCGGGCCATGCCATCAAGGGAACATTTTAATTCTTCAACAGACAAAATTTCTTCACAGGAAGCCATATCAGGCTCCGAAAGAACACAATCTAAAAACGACAATACAGTTTGCAACTGTTCTCTGTCAATATCATCTTTTTCATACAACTTTTGATAAAAACTTTGAACTTCGTTCAAAATAGGCTCTGTATCATTTACAATCTGACCATCATTTGTTCTCAGTTCAGAAATTAATTTATTTCCTTGCCTATATTTTTCAAGATTTAAAAAGTACTTCGTGGTACGGTCACTCTCATGGATCCATTGAGCCTTCGATCGCAATATAGCTCCATTGCACTTCACCATTTCAAACTCTCTGAGCTGTGTTTGAATTTCTACAACACGACTCGTATCATAATTTGTAACAACCGCTGCACGGCGATATTCATTATCTAGACTATTCTGTAATTTGTACATTTCTTGTTCTTTTTCTCTCTTCTTTCGGGCCCCATAAGCTCTAGCCAATTGTTTAATCTTATATTTGAGATTATCCCACCAAACTACCTTCTCTGATTCAAACAAAGGACAATCCAGCTGATTGTTAACGAGGTCCCTCACTCTCTGACAAAACACCTCGTCAAACAAAAGCTTATTGTTAAAAACATACAGGCCTGGACCCCTTTCGATTGTTATAAAATCTATTCCCAGTACAACTGCGCTATGGTCACTAATAGTGGTGTGCCGAAAATAAACCGACTTCACCAATGTTGACAGTGAGCGAGTAATTAAAAAATAATCAATTCGGCTCTGCCGAAGAACACCCTCAATATTTCGCCGCCACGTAAATGAAATTTTATCAGGATTATTATACCTCCATATATCTCGCAATTCAGTGTTGACAACAAAATTTTCTAATATTGATCTCGAACGATCATATTCCAAATTTTTACTAGATCTATCAAGTGCACTGAATACAGTATTAAAATCGCCACTGAATATTTTCCCAACATCTCGTATATATGAGCCAAAATTCTGAAAAAATGTAACTCTATCTTTACTATATTTGGCGCATAAACACTAAAAACATCAATTTCCATATTGTCAAAAACAAAAGTTAATCTCAACAGTCTCCCTGTACCATCACCGAGCACAGATTTCACACATACTTTTAAATGGTTGGAAACAACAATTGCTACATCTTTGTGACCATCAGTCGAGTTATCATAGAAAACTTTTCCTTGAAACAAATGTTCATACTGTTTGATGAAATCATCAGTCCAAAACGTTTCCTGTAAGCAAACAATATCGGCCTTCATACTATGCACGACGTCGTTTATTTTGTTTACGTTTCTTAGGGCATTGCAGTTCAGAGATAATATAACTACCATTGCAGAAAATATAAAAACATATAAAAATATGTACTCATATGAACAGTCACAATCAAAGCGTGACTGAGATACATCTTTTTTTTAGATGACGACTCTATAACGAATATTATGGATTAAGAATACTGATCAGCGATACGGATTTGATATTTCTGGAACATCATGATGTCTTGGCGGCATCATTGAAAACTGTTGACCGCTTCTCTCTTGCAGGAAACAAGCCTATGTTATGTATACTATGATTGTCTTTTTGAATTTGGTGCTAATACTGTTATGTGGAAAATGGAATAGGTCTTTGGATTACGGACGCGGATATTCTCTAATGGACGACGGCTGGATTATGAATGACGGAATAGACGCTTGTAATTATAATTCACTTCGTATGTTTGTCCTTTGCTCTGATCTTCGCCCGCGTTAAATTCGGAGTCACAATCACCCGTTTCCTCCTGTTTCGGATCTCACTAATGTTGTCTCCATTCGCAAGCGATCGTGATCCACGACCTCGGTTCACCGTGTGCCACTCGGCGTCATCACCATGATCACTTTCATCTGTTCCGTCATTGTAATCCATTTCACCTCCTTCGCCCTCTGCTTGAGACCTCACATTTTCAATAACACATTCATTTGAAACAACAGCTGGTGTAACCAAAACCTCAATCTCCTCGTTGCCTTTTGTTTCAGGATTAGGCTTAATTAAATTGCTGGTTTCTGAGTTGTTTTTGCTCTCATCCGTTCTCGACTCTTTAGTGTGGATATCGGCAACAATTGTGACAGTCGTCGATTCCTTGCTTTCTGTGATTTCAGTATTTTGCTTGCACACACCCTCCCACTCTCTGCACATGCCGCACATCTCATATCCACACTCTTCGTCATCCATTTCTCCACTTGAGCAAATACAGGATAATCTTGCGCAAGTTTCACAATATTCACATCTGCACTTTAACCCCTTATATCCGCAGTTTGGGCAAGAAGGAGAGGTACACGACCGAGCGAAAGGGCCCTGAATTCCACATTCAAAACAACGGACTTCTGGGCAGTCCTTGACCACATGCGAGTCCGAATAACACTGGGAACATACCTTCACTTGGTTATTGTGCACAACACTGAAATATCTTGGGTATCGATCCCGGTACCTCTCGCATGCAAAGCGAGCGTTCTATCATTTGAGCTAGCTCCCCTGTGTGTGAAAAGAAGCACGGGTTCATACATTTTCGGTAACTTTGGACTTCTGATATTGTAAAAAGTGAAATTGACGGTAGCAAACTAAAACGCGAATTCTTGCGTTTTGGGGAAAAATATTTTCCGCCATATAATGGAGTAATTCTCCATTAGATTTGAGAATGCGCCATAAGCAAAATTGAAAAATGTTTGCTTGGAGAACCCGGGCATCGTTACCGGTACCTCTCGCATGCTAAGCGAGCGCTCTACCATTTGAGCTAGCTCCCCTGTGTGTGAAGAGAAGCACGAGTTCATACATTTTTGGGAACACTGGACTTCTGATATTGCAAAAAGTGAAATTGACAGTGGGGAAATGAAACGCGAATTCTTGCGTTTTGGCGGAAATTTTTTCCAGCGATATATAATGGAGCAATTCTCCATTAGATTTGAGAATGCGTTAAAAGCAAAAATTGAAAAATGTTTGAGAAAATGTTGGCTTGGAGAACCCGGGCATCGATCCCGGTACCTCTCGCATGCAAAGCGAGCGCTCTTTTTTTTTCTTTTTTTTTTCTTTTGAATAATATTTATTCAACAAATATATCATATATACAAAGTCTTTAGCAGAGTCAAGAAGGATAAAAACAGGACGATCACAGAAACTCAAGACCTGCGCAAGTTATCTTAATACACACTTTTTGATCACACAAATACATTGAGGCCCGACTGATCAAGGATACAACAATGTGATATTCATTGCCCACAAAGTATGGGATTAGCTACTATGGAAAATTAACTTTTAAGCAGTTGTCGTGCTTAACAAACGGATTACAAAAGAGATATCTCTTGTTAAAAACAGGCAAATCACGCTGCAAGTATGTGAACGCCGACTTTACATGCGCCATAAGCAAAATTGAAAAATGTTTGCTTGGAGAACCCGGGCATCGATACCGGTACCTCTCGCATGCTAAGCGAGCGCTCTACCATTTGAGCTAGCTCCCCTGGTTGTGAAGAGAAGCAAGAGTTCATACATTTTTAGGAACACTGGACTTCTGATATTGCAAAAAGTGAAATTGACGGTGGCAAAATGAAACGCGAATTCTTGCGTTTTCGGGAAAAATATTTTCAGCCATATAATGGAGTAATTCCCTGTTTTTTTTTCTTTTGAAAGATAAATAATTTATTCGCAGATATATACAATTACATTGATAATACATACTTTTGAACCATTACACAGTGCAGTCCTTTAAAATATAATAAATATCACAGACAAAATTGGACTGTCTTAATTCGTTCTTTCAAAGTTTGCAATCAGTCTCTATGGTCTACAAGAAAAAGATCAGTCTTGACCGTTGTATTTTACAAATTGCATTATTTCTGCACCATATCCTGCGAAAGGTTTCTCTTTTCAACCTCATAAGTCCACATGTGCTCTACTTTTAATAGTTTGTTTTGCGACCGCAGTAATAGACTGAACTGTTCTATCTTTCCTTTGAAACACCACATCGTTTCGTGCACACCATGTACTAAATAACAAGACATTGATTAGATACATGTACAATACTTTGACCTCATTTGACATACGTACTGTGAATAATTTATGAAACAGATGACTGTCGTTCATAACCGGGGAAAACCCATCGTACCGTGTAAATGTCAATTTAAATTCTTCAAAAACCTGTTTAATAACGGTACATTCTATGAAAAGATGTTTCTGAGTTTCAGAGGCAGGGCAAAATACACATTTATCGTCAGTTGCCACATTACGACGCAGTAAACGCTCTTTTACCGGTAAAATGTCATGGACTAACTTAAAATTAAAATTAACAAGATTGTGATTCATAAACATGTGAAATACATTATCCTATATATTTGTCCACAATAACTGTGGCGCTGCTCGCATAACTCTTGGCACTTCCACCGTTCTATTTACAAAGATGCTATATATATATTTACATCCGTACATTGTTTGAGGCAAGGTCTGTTCGCTATAAAATTCCCTCCACGCGCCAAGTACAAATTTATAAAACACAGGCATGGTCTCAGAATGCGGAACATTTGGTCTAGCATATTCTGGACGTA
>JAVTVY010036044.1:0-15527 GCA_036873755.1 Hanleya hanleyi
TAGTCCTCCCGACTGATCATATTCCCTTCGTCCTGGTTTATTTGACCGGTGGCTGTAAACAGGCTCTGATAGGCTCGAATGAAATTCCTCCGCCCAAGTTCGGTGTTAAGGCCGTGGCTGGCACCTGTTGTCCATCCACATGCAGGGCTACAAAATTGATGCCGAAATGTTGAAAGTCAAACGGGTTCTCTGGGTAGGCTCCGCTGAAACTGGTATTTTCCACACAGGCCAGGATCAATCGCTTGGGTAGTTCCCCCAGGAACAGGTTTTCTTTGTTGGCGCCCATATTTCCAGCAGGCACAGAGAACACTTTGGTTTGTACACGTCGGATAGGGTACTGGGCTGGTTTTGTTTCCAAGGCTTTCATGTCCCAATTGAACGGCTGGATTCGGTTTCACTTTTCGGACATACAGCACTGCCTCTTGGATGATAATCTTATAGTCCGCTGCATGCCCGTCTACGTTAGTGGCCATCAAGGCGAAGGTCGGAGGCGCCCGTATCAGTCGGATTTTGATGGGGATCTTGTTCAAGAGGTACCGGTCTTGCATGAACATGTCTGCATGCAGTCGACCCATCATATCCACCGAGGCATTGTTCGCAGTGAAAGCCTTCCGTTTGTTATATCCCCCATTGTCCGCCGTGTCCATGTGCTCGGCTGTGTCCCTGTAGAATAAAGCGGTTGTCAGCTGAGATTTTTTAGCCTCTCGGCCATACGACAACAGTGTCTCGATGTAGGCTCGATAGGGGTACGTGTTGGTGGAGTCACTGATGAGTTTGTCGCTGAGAAAATATCCACCTGCTGAAACATCGAGTGCAGCCAGAGATTCGTCGGGCCCACCGTTGCTTGGTCAGCGATTCTGGTGCCAGCTCCATTGACCACCTTGGCTTTCACATACAAGTAGGTATGGGCTAAATCCACATAGGCCGTATCCGCATTACTGATGGTGAACTCGATGGGCCCAGTTCCGTTGATGCTGGAGAGCGGGAGATGCTCCACCCATAATCCTTGTTCGACACTGGTTTGTGTGGGCGGCACGGTCCACAAATCAAATTCACTGTTGGTGGAGGGCCAGGACTCGGCGTGGATTAAGGACATGTTTTAAGAAAAGATATCCCGGGTCTTCTTGGATGTGCGTCGTCGCTGGGTCGGTCGTCGACTGGTGCGTGGTCTCGGTGGGGCAGCTCTTTTATTCCCTACGGTGCGTTGTGCTTTGGCCACCAAGACTCCTCCCGCTTCTTTGCCCCGCCGTTTCAAGGCTTCTTTGGGTGCCGTACCCCCCAACACATCACCGGCCACTTGCAGTCCACTGCGTACCGCTTGTTTGCCGATTGCTTTCACCCCACGCGTCACCAAGGGCAGGAACGTTTTCACAATGCTGCCGAGTATGTTCCCCAGACCATGTCCTCGTTGCATGCGTGCCCCGCTAAATACCGGAAAGCCACCCCCGGCCTGTTGGGCATAATAGTCGGCATAGCTGCGTGCATCGCACTCGTAAGGTACTTTCATTATGCAAAGTGGGGAGCACGTGCTTGTCGAAAATGAAATGTCAGCACCACTTTTCCTCGTTCGAATGCCACCGGTCGTCCCGTGTCATCTCTTATATCCACCGTGATCGTGTTGATGTCAGTTTGTCGTACGGGCAAGTAGAGCATGTGGGTGAAACTGTGGGTGACTTGACCTCCATACTTATTTTTAATGGGGACCACCCATAACAGAGGTGTGTTGATATCGCCCACGATGTGGTTGTCCACCACGTCCGAGTAGACGTAGAGTCCGTATATACCCGACTTCATATCCATCGGGATCTCGCCATGGTGTTCGGTGGGACCAGCGAACGTCTTTAGATCGAAACCCAGCATTTGCTGTAGGATAGGACTCAGTACGACACTCGCCTTGGCGGTGACGATAAGCTGTGCCTTGTCGTTGTGTGCGTTGTAATCGAAGTCCACGTGATTCTTGAAGGGATAGGCTTTGATGGGTCTTGAAGTATTCGTCACCCCCGTAGCGCCTTATAATGCATCAGTCTTGACAGCCCACCCATGAACTCTTTGGGGGTATCGTATTGGCCTTCGGGCAGGGTGAGTCGGGTGGTTTTGCCTTCGTAGGTCACCTCGTACCACACTTCATTGGCTCGCACGTTGTACCACGAGTAAGGGTATTGGATATCCACGAGGCCGCATTCCCACCGGCCAGGTAAATGTAACGGTTGCGGTAACTGGGTGACGTACTTGGCCACGGTGTTGTCCGGAAACACATCCAGCGAACTGTTACTGGGTAGGGTCAGGTAAAACATGGCGACTGAGCTGTCCTGCTGCTGCTGTTGGTTTTAATAGGTCTTCCAGGCCTTGGGCGGTTGTGTCCGACGTCGTGTTCGTCGCGTTGACTTGCTGCGTGTCACGGCTCTGGAGATGTGGGGTGTCCTGATCGAGGGTGGTTTTTTAAAGGTCTGAAAAGAAGGTGCCCGTTGTGATGGTGGTGGAGTTTTGGGGGGTGACTCCGGTTCCCATTCGGCTTCCCAAGAAGGTAGTGGGCCACTCGGCAATTGCTGGGTTTGCTGCATAAAGACCCAGCGGTGGGGGTTCCCCACCAATTCCTGTGGTACATGCATGTCTTTCAAGCCTTGAGCGAAGACCTCCCATCCTCGAGGATCCGTGTGCGATCTGCGTTTACGCATCAGGTCATTCACTAAATCCATCATGTGGGTGCCGGGGACCACCTGATTCTGTACCAGTAGTTCGCCTTTATCATTCCAAGTCATGTTAGGATTCTGTTTCATCCGTTGTAATACCAGGCCAGCTTGTTTCTTGAACGATACAGGTACACTCTTCAGCACTTCGTCTTCCACCCACTGTGGGGCTGTGGGGGCTACCTGACCCGGCTGTTGGAGCGGTGCTGAGGTCAGCGGTCTGTCACGTGGTGGTGGTGGTGGTGGTGGTGGTGGTGGTGGTGGTGGCGCTGTTGCTGGGGTAGACAGGGTTTGTATTGGTCCATGAACGTCATGTACCGTTGAAGCGTCTCATTGTACCGTTGTACTTTCTCACTGTCGCTTAACCCCGGTCTCTGTAAGATCTGTTGCATCTCTCCATCGAGGCTGTTTATGGTCTTCACCGTAGGTGGGACAGGATAGGGTGATTGGAGGTTTTGCAGGAACCGTGGTTCGACGAGGACCATTTTTTTCGTGTGGTTCATTGTCGGCCGAAGAGTCCACCCAATACTGGCCCCAACACGGAAGCGGCCAACGGTGCTAAGATGGCCCCGAGAAAGCCGCCTTTCTGTAACACCTTTTCTTTTGTGTTTGAGGGACCCGCTTGTGGACTAGGGTTCGGAGACCTGTCTTATGCTTGGCCAACTTGGTCTTCTGAGCCGGAGTCAGTGGTACGTTGCCTTTTAACAGGTTGTACCCGATCTCGCACAGACAGAGTACAAGGTCGGGGTCCGCACCGCGTACAATGGTTCGGACTAACTCGGGTGGGACCGTCTTCAATACACGGAGCGTGGGAGCGTGCTTCCGTACTCGCGCAGACATCCTGTACAACTAATGCTAGAACCCACAACTCTGCCCTTTTTATCCACCTCACAGACAAAGTCAACCCTGCTGTGGTATTCATTCTTTTTATTATTCCCCATCATCAAACACACAGACCCCAGCTGGGGGCGCCACTGTGGATGTGTTTACATTATTTTTGCATGTACACGTGGTGGATGTCTCCGGGAAAGATGCCGGTCCGTAGTCGAAGGTGGTCGGGGTGGCTTGCTTGAGGTCGAAGAGCATATACCCGTGCTGAGGGGTTGTGGCATCTTTAAAGGCTTCCAACGCAAACGGTGTGCGGCCAGGATATATCTGTCTCGCCAGGTGCAGCAGTTGAGTGGTATCTCTCGGGTTTTTGAAGACCACCAGGTAGTGGGCATTTAAGCTGATATTCCGATGTTCTTTGTTTTTACTGAACAGATTCTGCACAATGTAGATGATGCTGAACCGTCGATGATGGCTGCCTTTGGTAAAGAGTTGGGTGACCCGTGCATCCGTCTCCGCCATGAGATCATCCAGAACCACCAAGGTGTCGGATTCCAAATCGGCCAGGTTGGGTAGGGCTTCCACGAACGTGATGTGGGGCATTGCTGCATACGCTTCCTGCCATTCTCCGTAACACCACACGACTCTGGCAATGGGTGGAGTGATCATGCTGTCGGCGTGTTGAAGGAGCTTCCTGACGAAGTGCGTTTTGCCGGAGCCCGTCGGTCCTGCGATGACGCAGGTGAAGGGATGCTGCCACCGAGGGTCCATGGTTGGAGGTGTATCCGCCGTCGTGGTAACCCGCTCTTGTAAATTTGGTACGAGTGAACTGGAGTGGTGGTGGTGGGCACAGCGTCGGTCGTCGTTGTCTGTACACTGTCAGGGATGATGATGGTGGTGATGGGTACAACGTGGGTCGTCGTTGTCGGTTCACTGTGAGGGATGAAATCCGGTGGGTCTTGAGACGTAGTAGGTGTACTTGGTGTAAGTGTAGAGCTCGACGTGGCTTGTACGCGGGGTGTGGTGGTGGTGGTGACTGGGCTCGATACGACTGGTGCTCTCTGTAGACCCGTTTCACTGATGGCTGGTGTTCTCAGTTGGTTAAGTAACGTACTGACATAGGCTGCGTCGTAAAACACACCTCCGTACAACACACTCAGCAGGGTTAGCAATAGCACCCCAAAGGCCACTTGCGCTTTGCGCGTTTTGCGAGACGCTGTCTTCGGAGGCAGCTGCTGTTGGTCCATAGCACTGTGGTCGGACGTGGAATGAAGGAGGACGGCAGTGGTGTCTGGCTTTATAGTCGTTTCACCTGGTTGGCCGCGACCCAGGAATTGAAGGAACTGGGCCAGCCTTGCCATTTTACGAAATGAAACAGTTTGCCACGTCGACGTTCCGTTTTCAAATCTGCTCCACCGTGTAGTAGTCTTGCTGTGTTTTTACAACAGGCTGTAATTCCGTGTCGTAAAACGTCCCCAGCAACGTTTCCCCTTGGAGATCTTCCAGTTCATAGACTCGCCGCTGTCGGGGTAGGCGCCGTTTAATCAGGAATTGCTCATCGCTCCAGTTGGGTAAGTAACTTTTCTCGAACTTGCCCTTGACTTTACTGATCCGTACAGGGTCCCCGACCTTGTACACCGCCTTCGTCGTTCGCTGCGATGGCCTGGGGTACAAGACACGCCGGACTTAGGCTTCATTGCGTTGGGTCACGGTAATGGGGGCTCTCTCTATACTCCGATGATAGGCTCGATTGTAACCACTCACAAGTTTCGGGAGAACATCGATGTACCGCCTTGTATTCTTATAGGTGAAATATTTATACATGCGGCCTTTGAATGTCCTGTTGAACCTCTCCACCACGGAAGCCTTGGTCTCGTTGTACGTATGGAAGAAAAACACCTTCTGGGCTTTCAGAAACTGTTGGAACGGTCTGTTGAGGAATTCCGTGCCTTCGTCGGTTTGCAAATACAAAGGTTTGCGCCGGTCTTGAAGATGTCTTTGAACGCCGCTATGAGATTCGCCCCCGTTTTCGTCCGGATGGGTACCACCCACGCATACTTGGATAGAATATCGATGCACGTCAAGATATACCGATTCTCATCGTTGTGTTTGGCAAAGGCGCTCATATCGACCAAATCCGCTTGCCACTGGGCATCTATTCCTCCCACGATGACCGGTTCCGTAGAAAATGACGACGGACAGATCGATGTAAGGTATAGGTGTCTTGTCTTCTTAACCAATCTCGGACTTGGGCACGTTGTATCCCCTGGGGTTTGGCCGCTCGATAGAGAGGCGACAATGCACTATAGGCCGCCGGACTGTCGGGACTGTAGTATAAGTTATCCAACACCTTCTCCCAGCGCTTCATGGTGATAAAATGATGATGGACCCTGGCTCTATCGTTTATTTATAACGGGTATATCTTGGGCCGGAGTTTCTTTCTGATTTTCTTCGTGGACTTCCACAGTGGCCATGGTAAATGACCAGTCCAACTCGTCTGATGACCGCTTGAATAGCACTTCATCCACATCCACCACGGCATCTTCCAATGCAGACTATAGATCAGGGTGAAGGGTAAAATGCACTGTACCTCCATCTAGCCGAGCCAATTGAGCAAAGAAAGAGCCGCGTCGGATGTACACATCGTGACACAAGTGGATGAGGTCGCCGTCCAGTTCACCAGACAACACCCGTTTGAATTTGGTCCAGCCCTCCCGGGACAGACGAATGTGAGCCGGGCACGGTTGGGTAGGGTCCGTGTCTCCCACCACCTCCTCCATGATATCGACCTTATCCGCATACACGTGCAGGAAAACCTCGGGGGTCAAGCTGAAATACGCCAGTACTATATGCTCCGTCATGGTCAGTACGTGAATGGTACCAGATTTCACTGTCTCTCGTATTTATAGGAGAACCCCGTGAGATCAAAGGATCAGGTGGTCATGTCATTGGGCTGACTGAGTCTAGCCGGGTAATCAATGGCATCGTCGTCGGGTTCATGTAGTTGTTCATGGGGTTCAGCCAGCGCGTCTTCCATAGCACGAACCCACGCCAATTGGTCGGGTGATCGGTCGTCCGGTGTAAACAATTGATCCACAATAGGCACTACTTTCTCCAAGGCTGACCACACAGAGGGGCTTAGGAGGATACTTCGCGTAGGCTCTTGGTAGCGGCCCAGGCGTATGTGGACGGGAGGTACGGAATATACGTAGATGGCATTGTCCAGGTGGATGAGGTCTCCGTCCAACTCACCGCTCAACACCCGTTTAAATTTAGTCCAGCCATCACGCTGTAGCGTCACCGTATTCGATAGCATGTCAGCGGGCGCCCAGTAAATCGCTTCATCGTCTTTGACCAGGGTGACTTTATCTTGATAGACGTATAACCTCACACTGGGTGTAAGAGGCAGGATGGCTCGTAGGACGGGTGACATGCTTGGTCCAAATGTCGAACGGTGAATGACACACACTCTGTCTGACCCTCGTATTTATAGTGTCAATACTACAGCGCCAGGGTCAATAGGGCACAGACTAGTATGAGGCCAACCAGCCGGCGCTGGTTCCGGCGTGAGCGCTCCTGGTCCATAGCGCGAGCATCAAGGATGGCTGTCATAGTCCAGTAGTGGTGAGTGATGGCACGCCTCTCCATCGAGTGCACTCTGTGGAGGACCGCTTCTGTGAACTCGTTCAGGATCTGGCGTCGTCCCTCGTTGTCGTCGCCACCTGCAAACATGGACCGGACCACTGCTCGGTAACCCGTGAATGAATTCACCACGGTGGCATACTGTAAAATGCGAGTCGCATGGGGCTGGATCTCCGCCATGGCTCTGTAGAAATGAAGGTGTGGGATCCAGAGGGACGTGTTTTATAGACCAGATGTAGCTCTGCGGGTGTAGTCCGTGATACGTACTATTCTGATGGGTTAGTCCAAAAAAAGGGAGCAACAACAACAACAACAACAACAACACAGATTACAGATCAATCCATTTTCCAGGTCACGCCCGATTTACGCAGACCGGAAGTGACGTCATACACCTGCGCACAACCGTGATGGAAAAAAATGGATATGACCTTGAACTGATCACGTGACCTCCCCGTGATGACAAATATCCAGAACCAAGTGAGTACATGCATCCCATAGTCCCAGGTCACGCCCGATTCACGCAGACCGGAAGTGACGTCATACACCTGCGCACAACCGTGATGGAAAAAAACCAGAACCAAGTCAGTACATGCATTCCATACAGGCAGACGAGGTCAAAATACTCGCTTCTGATTGGCTGTCAAAGGTCAGGTAAGTCACAGTGCTCCGCAAAAGTAGTGCAATGAATACACCCCTACCCTAAAAATCGACTCCTTTTATACGTTTTTCTACAATCCGCCATCTTGGTCCCAGCACCCACCACCCACACACACGCCGCCATCTTGTACCCAGCACCCACCACCCACACATTGCCGCCATCTTGTACCCAGCACCCACCACCCACACACACGCCGCCATCTTGTACCCAGCACCCACCACCCACACATTGCCGCCATCTTGTACCCAGCACCCACCACCCACACATAGGCCGCCATCTTGTACCCAGCACCCACCACCCACACATTAGGCCGCCATCTTGTACCCAGCACCCACCACCCACACATAGGCCGCCATCTTGTACCCAGCACCCACCACCCACACACACGCCGCCATCTTGATTTTTGCCGCCATCTTGTACGCCCAGCACCCACCACCCACACATTAGGCCGCCATCTTGTACCCAGCACCCACCACCCGCACATTAGGCCGCCATCTTGTACCCAGCACCCCACCACCCACACATTAGGCCGCCATCTTATGCCCAGCACCCACCACCCACACATTAGGCCGCCATCTTGTACCTAGCATCCACCACCCACACATTAGGCCGCCATCTTGTACCCAGCACCCACCACCCACACATTAGGCCGCCATCTTGTACCCAGCACCCACCACCCACACATTAGGCCGCCATCTTGGTCCCAGCACCCACCACCCACACATTAGGCCGCCATCTTGTACCCAGCACCCACCACCCACACATTAGGCCGCCATCTTGTACCCAGCACCCACCACCCACACATTAGGCCGCCATCTTGTACCCAGCACCCACCACACACACATAGGCCGCCATCTTGTACCCAGCACCCACCACCCACACATTAGGCCGCCATCTTGTACCCAGCACCCACCACCCACCCATTAGGCCGCCATCTTGTACCCAGCACCCACCACCCACACATTAGGCCGCCATCTTGTACCCAGCACCCACCACCCACACATTAGGCCGCCATCTTGTACCCAGCACCCACCACCCACACACACACGCATGCGCACAAAACCAATTCTGACGTCACCAAAAGTTCTGCGCATGCGCAGTGACGCGCTATTTGTTCAATTTAGCTTTTGTATACTACTCACGTGCCCACTGGCAAAACGTTTTCGCTATGTAGTCTGTTTGAACCAATCTAAATAACCCTTACAAATATTCGCGCATGCTGTATTCCTCATGCCCACCGTGCATCATGTCCTGTGCAAATTGTCCCGGTGGCAAAGATATTCTCCAAAACCTAATTCGTAAGAACGGTTTTCATTGGTTAAAATACACTACATACTGGAAACATTTGCCAGTGGAGATCTGCACGTGTTGGTGTAGATGTTGGAATACATGCGGCCCAAATATAAAATCTGATTGGATGATCACAACCGGAAACGTTATCCTTAACCGGAAACCTTTAAAAGGCCGAATTTTTCTTTTGGAAGTCGCGAAGTCGCGAATTTACAACGGAAAATGTCACTTTTTAAAGCTTTACAATTTTTAACGTATAAGAAGTTAAAACGTTTAAAGGATGCGTTTATGGCGCGAACGGCCCTTCATATACCTTGTCACAGGATGTAACTTGTGATTGCATTTTAGCCACATACATTCGTGCCTGGTGCCACCTGTGCCTAACTTGAAATTAAATATATAATTATGCGTTTATTTCATTACAAACTTATCCCCCAATAACCCAGCTACCAGATCTCATTAAAGCCCATAGGCTCTAGTTGGAACATAATGTCTTGCTGGCATCATTGAAAACTGTTGACCGCTTTTGTCTTGTAGGAAATTAGCCTAGTTTTATGTATACTATGATTTATCCTTTTAATTTGGTACTTATGAATTAGGTCTTTGGATTATGGACGGGGAAATTCTTTAATGGACGACGGCTGAATATTGCATGACAGACTAGACACTTGTATGCGTATACATCACGCATCTCGAACTGCGTGACCTACTGATACGACCAATCAAAGGCCATTATTTTACTATGGCCAGGCAACTCACAATGCAATTATGGGATAACGCGGAGGCGCACAGATAGCTTGCATGTTCGTGTCCAAAAAATGAATTCAAAATTCAGCCACGTGCCACACACAGCCACTTTTATTGGACACTTAGGAACGACCGTCAATGAGCTATGGAAAGCCATCAGTGTCATAACCTCTGGTTTTCCACACGTGGTAATTCGATTTTCCACGCGTGGAAAATACAGCCAATGGTTTAACTTGTAATTACCACGTGTGGATATTTCGACCAATTACTTAACTTGGAAATACCACACGTGGAAATTATTTACCACGTGTGGAAAATATCCACCAATTATAGAACTGGAAATACCACGTGTGGAAATTATTTACCACACGTCGTATTTATCACCCAATCATTGAATTCGGAAATACGACGCGTGGTAAATAATTTCCACGCGTGGTATTTCACTAGGTTTTTCACACGTGATTCTCTTTTCCACACGTGGTAATTCTATTTTCGAATCTACCACTCAAAACAATCGTTACAGAAAGCAGATACACGCACTTTGACCCTGTCTTATCTGTCGTACGGTCGTCGACCTATACGACTCAGCCTCATTGCTCAACAAAAAACTTATTAAAGTTTGCTACACGTCCCTGTATTTTATGAAATTGAGAGTTTCCTGTTGCAGATTGTCTGTTCCAGCTACACGAACACATTCGCCGCAAACTGTCGATTTCCGTCATTCTGAAGGGACCAGCTTTCTTTGTAAAGCTCTCATTCATTGGCTGGGTAAAATAAAATTTCGACGCGTGGATAAATGGAAATACCACGTGTGGAAATTATTTACCACGTGTCGTATTTCCGAATTCAATGATTGGGTGATAAATACGACGTGTGGTAAATAATTTCCACACGTGGTATTTCCAGTTCTATCATTGGTGGATATTTTTCCACACGTGGTAAATAATTTCCACGTGTGGTATTTCCTGATTGAATAATTGGTCGAAATATCCACACGTGGTAATTACAAGTCAAACCATTGGCTGTATTTTCCACGCGTGGATAATAGAATTTCCACGCGTGGAAAATCGAATTACCACGTGTGGAAAACCAGAGGTTATGACACTGATGGCTTTCCATAATGAGCTGACGAAGGGCATTACGGTCACCTCGTGGACGATGTTCAAACGCGCGAGCGTCAATCCTGATATCGTTACCAGTTCAATGAATGAGGACGTTCAAGACAGGACTTTTTATTGGCTTTATAATCTAATATCCTTTGATGTCATCGCACACATCATAGTACCGTACCAGCTTGTTACAAAATTAGGGATATATTTGATGGATCGAAATTGTAGTTTTCAGTCCACTTTCCATACGGATTTCGCGGCCCATCAACACAATGTTTCATTTATATTTCATTATACATTTCTTTTTTTTCAATTCATATATAATTTTACAAGCACAATAATTTAAAACGAGTAACAAAAGATAGAGAGATTCAAAGATAAAAATTTGAAAAATGACTACAAGTTCAACTCTCTACAGACATTCAGTTCATAGAAAGCACCTAACGTGTAATAGTTCTTGTTTTATGGATCGCGTGTTCCTTTCACACACAGAGCCGTCCAGAAAGAAATATCAGAACTGTGACTGGTCTATAGAAATCTGTGCCTTTATCATTACTCGCGGAAATGCTTTTCAGGGAACAGTATGGCTGGTTTCGTGCTATTAACTTTGATCTGTCATCGTGGTGTTCCTATATTCTAGCTCTTCAGCACATCGCAGGGGCGTCGTGTCATGCACGTGAGTAGTGTATAGTGAGCAATCTGAGTCGCATTGACCTCAGAAATTTGCATATGACCTCTGTGACGTCACAGTTGGGTCGGCCATGTTGTAAAGCAAGATGGCGGTGTGGTTCGGTTATGTTCGGGTATGTTCGGGTTGTCGTCCCTGTTGTAAAGCAAGAGGGTGGGTGTCGTCCCTGTTGTAAAGCAAGATGGCGGTGTGGTTCGGGCGTGTTCGGGCGTGTTCGGTGTGGTTCGGAGCTGTTCGTGTGTGTTCGTGTGTGTTCGGGCCTGTTTGGGCATGGTGGAAAGCAAGATGTCGGTTGTCGGTGCTGTTGTAAAGCAAGATGGTGGTTGTCGTCCCTGTTGTAAAGGAAAATGGTGGTTGTGGGCCCTGTTGTAAAGCAAGATGTCGGAGTGGGTTCGTGAATGTTCGGGAATGGGGTGAAAAACATATAAAAGTAGGTGATTTTTAGTGAATGGGTTATAATCATTGGATTACTTTGGGAAGTGTTTAACTGACCTGATTTGCCTGCCTGCCTGCCTGCCTGCCTGTCCAGTTCCAGTTCCTGCCTGCCTGCCTGCCCGCCTGCCTGCCTGCCTGCCTGTCCAGCCAGCCAGTCATTCTGCTTGCCTACTTTGTATGAGTTGTGGATCCTGCGTGTACTTTTTTCCATTTTACCAGTGCAAATTCACCAGACTTTTACACGGTAGCAGTTCTTCACCAGCCTGAGCCCATAGTCAAGATGAATTCAGCCGACAGAGTCATCCTTCAACAGAACCGTGTTCGCCTGGTTGATGAGATGCGGCATGCGGGGGCAATATGTGATGTGCTTATGGTTGATAAAATACTGCTGAAACAGGGTGTGGAAGATATCAAGGCGGAGAAGACTCCTTCACGACAAAACGGAGCTCTGCTCGATGCTATAGTGCGTCGTGGTCCCTATGCATTTCTAGCGTTCGTGCATGCACTGGAATTGACGGAAAATGAAGAATTGGCTCATCTACTTGAAATTCCCGTTGTAGAAGAGGGTATCTTAGTTATGGATACTACCGAACAGCGTACAGCTACCAAACGTACGGACATGCACCCAGAGTGTGGTGTACCAGCCAAACGCGGTGCACGTGCCAAGCGAGGGTCCCGACAAACCCCTTTAGAAACACCTGAACCCGTTCTCCAGCCAGTGCCTGAGGCCATGGATGAGCAAAATGAAGAAGAGCCAGGGAAACAAGAAAAAGAAGAAGAGGGAGGGAAACAGGAAAAAGAAGAAGACCCCATGGTGCAACTTCCTATGTCTATGCAGTCCATTAATAACATAATCCAGCAGGCCTATGAGTCGGCCCACACGGATATATGGCAGCTTTCAGCTAATTTGACTGTCAGTGTGAAAGACGCACAAGTACATTTTAATGTACTGGCTTATATGGACAGACCCGCTAGGCGTATTGCCTTGTCTTCGGAGTGCTGGCAAAGACTGGAGACCGTTTATTATGCCGTGGACGCGGTCATTGCCGAGCAGGCGGGTAACGAAGTGAAATTTTCTCTAGGTGAAGACATCTATGTGAGTGTTGGTTATTTCAACGACGACCTGCTGCTGCATATCCGTAAATGGAAAATGACGGCCGATACACAACAGCTTGCGCCTTGTCCTCAGGGTGTCACTTTGAAAATACCGGTGTGGCGCAAGTTGCAGAGTGTGTCAGCTGCAATTCGTCAAGCTTTGGATTACCAGGTGTCTCACACTATTTATCTCAAGTACATTGACACCGTTATGGCTTTGGTGAGACCTCGCGTTCGACAACTGCGTCTGGAAGCCTGTGCAGGGTGTTTCAACAACAGTCCCATAATAATGCATACGTGTATGGACATTAGTGTACCCTCATACGCGCTCATCACTGAAGCATTACAGGTTGTGACCGAGGAGCAAATTGCCGTAGCATTGGAAGCTGCCTGCCCTCCTACCATTCCACGTGAAGAGATTACTACCTACATCTATGTACACCAGGGACGGAAAAACGATGAGGAGTTCAAGCAAGTCTTGTTGCGTAACTGGACAGTAGTACCGTTCCCTAATACGCGCTGATCATTGTGGTGAAAACGGAACTATTGAATCTTTTCATGAAAAAACATTTCACACATTGACCTTATTCCTACACGTTAATTGAAGCGCCATTGATAGCGTATTATTATAAAATTCAACACTGTTTCACTGTGGTGAAGACGAATTATTGAACATTTTCATGAAGCCATTTTTCACACATTTTACTCTATTCCTATACGTTCATTGAAGCGCCATTGATAGCGTATAATTATATTAAAATTCAATATTTCCAGTTTTACTGTTGTAAATACGTTCATTCTATTGTGTTAGTGTTGTTGTTGTATAAATATTGAACTACTTTTCAAGTTGAAAACATTCACATAAACATGTTTGTTTCATTCTATTGTGTTAAATAAAAAAAAATTTCAAAAAAATTTAAAAAAAAAAAAAATGCGTGTTAGTGTTCATTTAGTGGGGGAGCTGATGTTATATTTTTTGTGCTCAGTTAGAAGTTTCTCTTTCGAAGGAATGGGGTGGCCCTGAAAAGGGCCGTTGGAAAGTGTTACTACACTTGTTTTTTTTAGGAGCGGTAGATTTTCTTCACTCCGGCTACCTGCCTTCTGCAGACGGGACACTTTATTTGAAAATGCTGTTCGTCGGTTTCATTGCAGTGGCACTCAGCCCCTGTACACGTTAGTGTCACCCAGCATTCTTCGCATACGCATAAATGTCCGCACGGAAATAGGGCGTACTCTGTGTCCTCGTTTGTACACACACTGCAGTTGGCTTTACTTAGTTCATTATGCAGGTCTTTTTGTAGTTGAACCTTGACTCTGTCCATTTGCTTCATGTCTTCTCTCATTTCGTCCATCTGTTCGTTTTGGCTGGCCACCTGGTCGTGTAGGCGCAGCATCTCTTCGTTCATGCGGGTTACCTCGTCGCAAGAGTATTGTTGTTCTTGTTGTTGTTGTTGTTGTTCAGGTGGTGCTGTTGTAGCTGGCATCTCTGTTTCCGGTGTTGTTATAATTGGCGTTTGGGTAGCCGTTGTATTTTCTGGTGGTTTGTGACAGTTTCTGTTACAGTTTAACCACTGTACGGTGGGCAGTTCTTCTTCGTCCGTGTCATCATTATTATCTTCATCCATAGCCGCCGTCACCTCTTGGTCTTGTTGTGCACTTTGTCGTCTCAACGTATCGGCAATATGACGTTGATGCACTCGCTGTAGGCTTGTAATAATCGTGACACCGCCATCCTCTTCATGTGTAATGACCTCCCTATGGTCTCTAGGATCCTCGAATACTAGTCTTCTTGTAGTCATGATGTATTATTGTGTATGAATGGTAATAACATTGATCGCGCTAAATATATATATATGTGTAGGCACTCATGTTGTAAATCAACACGGTGGGTGTCGGCCCTGTTGTAAACCAACATGGCGCTGTGATTCGGAGATGTTCGGGGGCAATGCAGTGTTATGATAAATGATTGTGTCTATTAATAGCATCACAGTTACACCGCATCGCTGATTGGTGGGTGTACCAAAATGTTTACGCCAACGTCCGCGCCACCACCCTTCCTGGGTTAATTTACAATCCTGAGATTTTGCACGCGCAACCACCCTTCCTGGGTTAATTTTTTTGTCTTACGCGTCTAAAATGGATGAAATCATTAAAATAGTGGCTTAGTCTACTGCTAATTTTCTTAATTTTTAAATGCTACATCCCTGAGTTGCCTCCGTTCAATTTGAAATAATTTTTATACTGACCTGGCATTTATTGCAAAATCACACGGGGTTTAAAATTGTCAAAGAAACACAAATTTTCTTGCAGCGTGTACGTTTGCATCCTCCATTTCGCTGACGTCCGCG
>JAVTVY010036045.1:0-15593 GCA_036873755.1 Hanleya hanleyi
AAAGTACACTTCGTGGGCGAACCCATAAATGTTCCCAGCGATCTGTCACACGAAGACCATCCAGTGAGTGACATTTATCGGCGCCATTGGCCCATGATCCGGCGCTGTTTCTACCGTCATCGCCCTATTCAAGATATCTACAATTTCCGACTGACCGACCTCGCCCGTCTACGTAGCTACGTAGAAGCCATCTTCAAAAATCAAACTACGGCCTTCAAATTGAATCTGGCGTTTGGTTATGTGCTGCAGCATAAAGAGACAGTCCAAGTCCGATACTTTTACCCGAGCAGTAACATCCAGGTATTTGACCAACCGTTTACCATCATTAACCAGAGTGTCGCTAGAGACGTGCTGGAGAAACTGGACACCGTGGATCCCTTGGAATGGGCCCAACAACAACGCCCCAGCACCAAGTGGACAGTGGAGAAGGTGACCAATGTTACGTTTTTCGTTACCAAGCTGACCGACCACCCCCATCGGCTGAATGCTTCATCCATGCACTGATGAATACCATAACATGCCGTACATACTCTATATATCTACATGCTGATCGTTGACAGTACGGAAGAGGTGACCGAAGAGACCTGGATGTTACCGAAGATATCAGGCTCGGCCCTCGACTTGAGGATAGTTGAACGAGTGTGCTAAAAAATAGATCACCAGCTAGCGTGCTATAAAGGGAAGCGGCCTGGACGTTTCATCGGAGCCATCTGTCAACCACCAAGATGTTCACTTGCAACTTGCCAGAAGCTGTTTACTCGTCCCACAGATAAGTTACGACGCCACGAGGCCTCCACCCACAACGATGCTCGGTATACTTGTATAATCTGCGCACGGTCATTCAATCGGAAGGATCATTTACTGCGTCATGGGAGGGTACTCCACGCGGGTGCGACGGTACTATGTAATGATTGTGGTCGACTCTTCAAACGACCCAGTCGGTTTAGACAGCACCAACGTTTGATGCATGCCCCGTCTCTACGGTTTGGGCGACAGCTTTCCACTAAAGAGGGGCCGCGGAAGGTCAGACCCAGTGAAGATGAACCCGGAGAGACGAACGCCACTGGTGATACGATGACGAAGAGCCTGCCTATACCCACGGTCCAGGAGGCCTGGATATCCAGCCGGACCCCACCGTTACGGTTTCGAGTCATACGCCTGATAACATCGAACATTTTCTGGACGAGCCCATAAATGTTCCTAGCGATCTCTTACAGGGCGCCCATCCAGTGAGTGACATCTATCGGCACCATTGGTCCATGATACGGCACTGTTTCCACCGTCATCGCCCTATTCAAGATATCTACAATTTCCGACTGGCCGACCTCGCCCGTCTACGTAGCTACGTGGAAGCCATCTTCAAAGATCAAACTACGGCCTTCAGATTGAATCTGGCGTTTGGTTATGTGCTGCAGCATAAGGAGACAGTCCAAGTCCGATACTTTTACCCGAGCAGTAACATCCGAATTTGACCAACCGTTTACCATCATTAACCGGGCGTCGCTAGAGACGATGCTGGGAACCTGGTAACGTGGATCCCTTGGAATGGGCCCAACAACAACGCCCCCAACACCAAGTGGAAAGTGGAGAGGGTAACCAATGTTACGTTCTTCGTGACCAAAGCTGACCGACCAACCCATCGGATGAATGTATTCACACAGGCACTGATAGATTCTCAAGAATGCGCAAACAACTATCTGAGGATATGTTGCCTCAGCGACCCTGGCTTGACCAGCAGTGATTAGAATAAACAGTTTAGGCGAACATGGCGAAAATTGGGAACTTTCTGAAATGAAGACTTCTGATTGGCAAATACATCTAACGGACCAGGAACAGAATATGACAGATGCAAATGGTGGCCTCTGATTGGACAAGTCTTGCTTGGGAGATTGTAGCTTTTAGTGGATAGTGGAGATAATGACCAATGTTGCGTTCTTCGTGGTTAAACTGACCACCACCTCCATCGGATGAAAGTATTCATCCATGCACTGATAGATACTCAGAATGCGCAAAAACTATCTGAGGATATGTTGCCTCAACGGTATCCTGGCCTGCCCGACGATGATTAGAATAAACGGTTCAGATGGCGCTTTCTGAAATGGAGACTTCTGATTGGACAAGAATACATCTAACGGACAGCAACGAATATGAAACATGCAAATGGTGGCCTCTGATTGGATAAGAATCTTCTTGAATTGTAAATATATCCAACGCGGCTCCCCCAGCGTGGGTGTGATGTAACATTGGGAAAAATAAAATATATGAAAAAAACTTCTTGTTGTTGTTGTTCTCTCATGTGTCATCCTTGTTGTTGTTGTTGTTCTCTCTCTGGTCTATATCATGGCGTTATGTTAGAGTGTTAAGGTGTAACGACGGGCGTTGACGGGCATCACCGCATTACGAAGATTTAGTGACAATTCCATGGAATATCAGAGCTTCTGAACTATTTCACAGGGCGTTGAAACATTAAAATGATGTTGGTGAGGCGTTCTTTACAAAGATGGCACACCTCCGCACGGTGTACCTGGACCGCGGATGATCCATCTCTACATGAAACCGCTGTCTTCACTGCTAAAAAACCTCCCTTTCCACTTCTAACCTTGTACTAATGACGTCACCAATGACGTCACAGATGCTATAAATATCCCTGAAATCAGGTCTATACTCACAAGAACTGACATGATACCACACGACGCATTCACCAGCGCCGATTGGTCCATCTCCCTACCAAATATGCCTTCCGCCACTTGCCCCAGGAAACAACGCAGCTCAGCCACTCCTACTGATGACGTCATCGATGACGTCACAGATGCTCGGACATGCCTCAATTCGAATGTACACCCAGAGCTACAAAATGACACCTCTACGACGCATTCGGACTAAGGATTGATTGCATCTCTGCACACAAACTCACCCTCACCCTAAAAGTAATCCTTTCAGCTACTACTCGTACCGATGACGTCATCAATGACGTCACAGATGACGCGGACACCCCTCAAATCGGAGTCTTTTCCCCGAACAAGATGACACCTTCCAGGACGCATTCGAACCGTGAATAGCCCATCTCGACCCCAAATACCTTCATGTACTGCCAGAAAATGTCCACTTTCGCTACTACTCGTACCGATGACGTCACTGATGACGTCACAGATGACGCGAACATCCCGCAAATCGGAATGTACACCCCGAGAACTACAAGATGACACATTCGAGGACGCATTCGAACCGTGAATAGCCCATCTCGATCCCAAATACCTTCATGTACTGCCCGAAAATGTCCGCTTTCGCTACTACTCGTACCGATGACGTCACCGATGACGTCACAGATGACGCGGACATCCCTCAAATCGGAATGTACACCCCGAGAACTACAAGATGACGCCTTCCAGGATGCATTCGAACCGTGAATAGCCCATCTCGACCCCAAATACCTTCATGTACTGCCCGAAAATGGCCACTTTCGCTACTACTCGTGCCGATGACGTCACCGATGACGTCACAGATGACGCGAACATCCCTCAAATCGGAATGTACACCCCGAGAACTACAAGATGACACCTTTCAGGACGCATTCGAGCGTGATTCAGCTTCATCTCGACCCCAAATAACTTCCTTCACTTTCACCCCAAAATGGCCACTTTACTTACTACAACCAACTGCGCATGCGCGAATTAACACGACATGCATTCAAAAACACACCATTCTGACTCTACCCCACACAAGCTTCACTTTGACACCTCACACGACCCATTCGAACCGTGATTAGCTCATCTCTAACCCAACCACACCCCTACATACCACCCAAAATGCCTGTTTTCTATACTACGGCCAGACTGCGCATGCGCAGACTATTGAACACGGACGAACCATTAGTGTAGTCAAGTGCTCCTCCACGAGAGCTTCAAAATAAGACATCACTCGACCCCATTGGACCATTAGGGACTCACCTAGACTCCAACATGTCCACCCCGTATGGCCCTATGCACCCATAGCCATGCAGTATAGGCCTATGGGCCTACCCAGGCCTCGGTGACTTTTTTCAAAAATTTCACCGATTCGCACCGGGACACTTCCTATCATGTTCTAAATGACGAGACGAGTAAAACGAGACCTCACAACCCTACCGCAAATGTATAGAAGTACGTTTCCCAGGGGGACAAACATCGGTCCTATACCCTCAGTATGGGACTATGAGGCTATATCGTACTTTTTCAAAAATTTCACCGATTCGCACGGGGACACTTCCTATCATGTTCTAAATGACGAGAAGAGTAAAACGAGACCCCACAACCCTACCGCAAATGTATAGAAGTACGTTCCCCAGGGGACAAACATTGATCCTATACCCTCAGTATGGGACTATATGAGGCTATATCGTACTTTTTCAAAAATTTCACCGATTCGCACGGGGACACTTCCTATCATGTTCTAAATGACGAGACGAGTAAAGCGAGACCCCACAACCCTACCGCAAATGCATAGAAGTACGTTTCCCAGGGGGACAAACATCGGTCCTATACCCTCAGTATGGGACTATATGAGGCTATATCGTACTTTTTCAAAAATTTCACCGATTCGCACGAGGACACTTCCTATCATGTTCTAAATGATGAGACGAGTAAAACGAGACCCCACAACCCTACCGCAAATGTATAGAAGTACGTTTCCCAGGATAGTCCTATACCTCCCATACCCCATATAACCATTTTCCCGTAATTTAGGATAAAGTCCGTATTCCGTATTTTTTCAGGAAAATTTTTACATACACCCACCCTGGAACTAGGGAAAGATAACTCTGTTGATAGACAAGCCCCGTTAAGCCCGGCGACCTATATACCCCTCATGCCCCATATAGGCATTTTCCCAGGTTTTTCGATAAAGTCCGTGTTCCGTATTTTTTTTTTTTCAGGAAAAATTTTACATGCACCCACCCAGCCATCAAATACCCCTTCACCTAGGCTTCACGTTGATACCTCACTCGACCCCATTCGACCATTGGGGGCTCCCCTAGATGCCAAAACGTCTATTTTCATACCCTTGGGCCACCGCGCATGCGCAGAAGGCCAATATGTCAACCCCCCACCCAGTCCATCAGATGCCCCTTCACGAATGCTTCACTTTGATACCTCACTCGACCCCATTGGACCATTAGGGGCTCCCCTAGCTCCAAAAAGGCTATTTTCATGCCCTTGGGCCACCGCACATGCGCAGAAGGCCGATATGTCAACCCCACACCCAGTCCATCAGATGCCCCTTCACGAATGCTTCACTTTGATACCTCACTCGACCCCACTGGACCAGTAGTCAATCTCCTAGCTCCAAAACGTCTATTTCCATGCCCTTGGGTCACCGCGCATGCGCAGAAGGCCGATAGTTCAACCCCGCGCCCAGTCCATCAGATGCCCCTTCACGAATGCTTCACTTTGATACCTCACTCGACTCCATTGGCCCATTAGGGGCTCCCCTAGCTCCAAAACCGCTATTTCCATACCCTTCGGCCGCCGCGCATGCGCAGAATGACGATATTTCAACCCCACACCCAGCCCATTAGATGCTCCTTCACGAATGCTTCACATCGATGCCTCTCCCGACATTGGTCCATTAGGGGCTTCCCTAGCTCCAAAACGTCTATTTCCATGCCCTTGGGCCTCGCGCATGCGCAGAATGCCAATAGTTCCAGCCCCGCGCCCAGCCCATCCAGATGACCCTTCCTGTCAACCACTTTGATACCTCACTCGACCGCATCCGGTCAACTGGGAAGCTCCACTTAGCTCCAAAGGCTATTTTCATACCCTTCGGCCGCCGCGTACGCAGAGGCCGATATAATCAACTTTTAACCCATTAGATGCCCCTTCACCTAAGCTTCACTTTGATGCCTCACTCGGCCCCATCGGACCATTTTATCTAGGGACTACTTTTTCTCCGCGGAAGCTTTTTCCCGAAAGACGAATCACCATAAAACCGCGGCCAAACCGCATCACCGCGTATGAATACATTTTTTTTTTTTTTTGCCGGAACTTTTTTTTTTTGCACACCTCCCCAATAACCCCCCCCCAACCCCCCAATAACCCCCCAATGCCCGAGTTGTCTATGACGTCACACAAGGTTCTGCGCATGCGCAGTGGGGGGGTATTCCGCCAATTTACGCGCTACATACTACTGACATAGTACTAGGGTCACCAGATTTGAAAATGGGCGTCACCTTAGCAACCTTTAGAATATCTGGCACTATTCCAGCCGTAAATGATAGATTCATAATAAACGCTAAAGGATAAGCGATATGATCAGACACTAACTTGACAATTGACGTACGAATGTCATCCATACCAGAGGCGGTCGATTTTAATCTATTATTGTTTGTTTAACATCAGCGGGGCTTACGGTGGGAAATTGAAACGAATCAGCGGTAGTGTTTCGTAAATAATCTTTGAAACTTGAACCAGTGTCAGGGATCTTAGAGTCCAATTCCGAAGCTACGGAGCTAAAATATTTATTGAAATTATTAGCAATAAATGTTTTATCCGAAATTTTCTGTCCATCTACATTGAATGTTGATGGGGTTTGGTTGCAACTATTTCGATTCATCAGCTGATTTAATATTTTCCATGTACCTTTGATATTCTGGTTACAGTCATTAAATTTATTTTCGAAATAATTCTTCTTTGAAAGTCTTATTGTGTGGTTTAATTTATTTCTGTAGTCTCTATATTGGATACGTGTATTGTCGGTTGGAGTAGTTAAATAAATACGGTATAGTTTATTTTTCTCATGTATTGAGTTTAATATTCCATGAGTAATCCACGGTTTGATAATTCGGTTTCCAGGCGCTGTACTAGTATAAGTTATCAATGGAAAGCAGTCATTATATATATCAGTAAATTTAATTAAGAATTTATCAAAGGCCGTAGACGTGTCATTATTATTGTCTGTTACATCTTCCCAACTTCTATTCTTTATCACTTCAACAAATAAATCTTTCAAGTCAGGAGTGGTCTTACGGAAGGTAACTTCTTTAATTTGTGGGATGTAAGGTATTTCAGTTTTTAAAATATGAAAAACGGGAAAATGATCGGTAATGTCAGTAAGAAAGATACCAGAAACAAGATTATCTTCATGAAAATTTATAAAAATATTGTCTATCAGTGTTGCTGTGTGGGCTTTTACTCTTGTTGGTTTAGTTATCTGGGGGAAAAAATAATTCGACTTCAAAATGTTAATAAAATCTTGTGACGGTGCATGACGGTCAACTTTAAAAAGATCGACATTAAAATCGCCCATCAGGACGCATTTGTTTTGCTTTATATCCTTATTTTTCAAAATATTTTCCAAATAATCGTTTAGTCGATTTACATTTTATCCAGGGGGACGATAGACTATCCCAACTATATATTTCAACCCACTATGCTCCAATTCAACAAAAAGAGATTCAAAATTCCCATCTGCGTCTCGATGCGATAAGTCATCTCGTATTTCACATTTTTGAATATTATCATTAACATAAAGGATGACACCGCCACCTTTCTTTTTGCTTCTGGACGATGGAAATGATTTGTATCCCGGAATGTCAAACAGAAGTTCGGTTGTCGGATTAAGCCAGCTCTCAGAAAATCCAAGTATAGTAAACCGATGTTTTAGATTATGCAGAAAACCAGTGATTTCTGTGAAATGTTTATTGATACTTCTTGCGTTAAGATGAAGGAAAGAGAACATTTTCTCTTTGTTTATTAATTCGCCAATGACTGGAGTTTCAATAAAAGAGTTTTCCGTGAAGTAACAAGACTGATGTGTATCAATATTATTCCAGTGCATACTCTCGTATTGGTTGTCGTCGGTAACGGCTTTGCTGTATTCAATATTGTTTAATTCAATGGGATTAAAGCACAAATTTTCAATAAACTCTAGATTAAAAATAGTGTCAGTTTTTGGAATTTGTGAGTTTTGTATCGTCAGGAATTTGGTCGTGATAAAAAGGAAGGAAAGGGAGAAAATTGTCGAGTGGAACGGCTACCGCATCAGCTGTATTATTATCCATTGTCTAGAATTGCATTGCCTGAACTTAGCTGATCACACATCACAATATAGCTGAAAGGTGAATAGTGGATAATACAATACATATATTTATATCTGAGCGCGGAAAAAAGTAATTTCGAAAGAAACAGTATCTCAGTTACAACATATATACAATATATGTACAAAGTACTCCAACAATGGAAATAGAGAAAAAAATAAAACAATGGCATCACATAAATTAATGCCATTGTACAAAGCCCTACTCTGTCAGATTAGTATAACCAAAACGAATAACTAGAGCCACCAACAAATATATGTGCATCATCAACCCATATGGTCAAATTGACTTCTCATTCACCAAACGCTATATAGACGATCTTCTCGCTGTGGATAATCGCTATATAAATGACGCAGTGAAGGATATATATCCACCTTCACTGGATTTGAAGGAAACTACAGATAGCCCTACAGGCACATCTTATTTAGATCTCTACCTCTATAAAAATGAAGCGGGCATTCTCTCGTCGACTTTATGACAAAAGAGATGATTACAATTTCGACATCGTAAACTATCCCTTTCTGGATAGTAATATTCCAGTGGGACCTGCATATGGCGTATACATATGTCGCTTAGTAGCATTTGCTAGATCCTGTGTTAAATGTGATGATTTTAATCAACGTCACAAAACATTGTTGCAGAAACTTATAAAACAGGGCTATTCCACCAAGCGCCTCCAATCAAAGTTTCTCAAATTTGGCGATACATATCGCATGCTGATAGCAAAATACGAACGTAGCGTGTAAGATCTATGGCGCTACGTTTCGTAACTTGTGTCTAATTCCGCTTAACCCGGGGCTAGGGGCCGTATGCACCCATGTACTTCAAGATCCTCATGGTACTCATATGAACAGTCACAATCAAAGCGTGACTGAGATACATCTTTTTTTTTAGATGACGACTCTATAACAAATATTATGGATTAAGAATACTGATCAGCGATACGGATTTGATATTTTTGGAACATCACGATGTCTTGCCAGCATCATTGAAAACTGTTGACCGCTTCTCTCTTGCAGGAAACAAGCCTATGTTTATGTATACTATGATTGTCTTTTTGAATTTGGTGTTAATACTGTTATGTGGAAAATGGAATAGGTCTTTGGATTATGGACGCGGATATTCTCTAATGGACGACGGCTGGATTATGAATGACGGACTAGACGCTTGTAATTAGTCATTATTCTACTCTTATGTCTCCTATTGCAGCATGGCCTGGGCCAACACCTATCCCACACACCTCCAGCCATTAGTCATTCTCCAAAAAAGGTTTATTCGCATTGTAACATCCAGTACCAGACTAGCACATACCGGAAACCTATTCTTGGAGCTAAATATTCTTTCTATACATACAATAAATGATTATCTTATTCTGATATTTGCACACACATTTTTCTATCATTCAGTCTTTCTTCCCTTCAGCTTGCAAAATTACTTCACTAAGCTTTCCGCTATACACGGCTATCCAACCAGACAGGCCAACCTTAATTTATACAGGCCATTTTATAAATCGCAACTCTCATTCTATTTTTGTAAAATAAAGGGACACCGATTATGGAATTCACTACCCGTCAGCCTGGAATCTTGTGCCTTCGAGTATCTTTTTAAGTCTCGCTTAAAAAAATTCTGCTAAACAGCTTGTGACACGTTAACCTGTTTTACTCACATCTCAATGACATCGATGTGTCTTACTAGTTATTTATTTCACTCTGTGCTCTCCTGCAATCTGTGAGTTTTCATTCAATCTTCTTTATCACTAGTTAAGCATGCCCAGTTATCTATCCAGCGCGTCACGTCCATATACGTTCTTCTGTAACAACTAAATGTTCTTGTTCTAACCATTAATTTCTCGACAAATAGTGGTTCTTATATCTTATTCACCGCCTCTGTATATATATTAACATTTCCATGATCTGTTTTTAATTTTATTTTCACAAACACTATAGTCCTGTCGCTGAAATGTATATTCACTTGTTAATTCGGGATAGAACAAGCCCTCTGGGGTTTTACTCCCGTCACATATGCGGCTAACTACTCATTTCTGTATATTCTGCATATCTGCTTTCTCTTGCTGTGTGGTGAATAAATATTCATTCATTCGTGTTCATGTTCGCTCAGGTCAACCGATTGTCCTTTTCGTCGTTGAAACTTGCCGTTATTTATGTCGAGTTCAAACTACGATGGAAAATTATTCGTATATATTTCATCTCCCATTCGTGCATCGTGCTCCATCTCCTTAGGTTTCTCATGCGAGAGAGTGTTGTGCATTGCTGAGTTCTGAATAGGGCCGCATGGGGTATGGAAGTGTAGGGGATCGATAGCTGCTGATTTGTGCGTCGTGAAGTTCTCACAGGGGATAGAACAACTGGACTTATTTCAGGACCAATCTTGTAGGATTTTATTTCGTGGGATTACATTGGTGGCCAGTCTGTTCTCCACCGCTGTACGAGGCTTCAAATCTACGAACAGGTAGCCATAAGGCTTGGTCACCAGTAGTATATAAAGCGTAAATTCCTTAGCATTTATGCAAATGAGATGACGTCATAGAGCTCTCGTCCAATCAGAAGCGAGTATTTCAAATCCGTCTCCGAGCTCTCGTTCAATCAGAAGCGAGTATTTCAAATCCGTCACAGAGCTTTCGTCCAATCAGAAGCCGTCTAATCTCCGGCCCTCTCCGGGATAATAGATAGTCTTTATCGGACCTTCCGAAGCAACCATGGCCTGTACAGGGTCCCCGACAATATCCCCATCTATTTGCCCATGTTAAATGACAAGTGGGGAACCCTCGGTTTCACCATACAATGAAAGGGTCCCAGTGGGAATTGAACCCGGGTCGCGGGTCGCTATCCATTAGGCTACGACTCCTATGATACAAACCAACGTTGAAAATAGCATATATATGTCTACTATATGGCCCATACAGGCCCAAGTGGACCGATTGGGTCGAGTGCGGTATCAAAGTGAAGCATTCGTGAAGGAGCATCTGATGGGCTGAGTGTGGGGTTGAAATATCGGCATTCTGCGCATGCGCGGTGGCCAAAGGGTATGAAAATAGACGTTTTGGGGTCTAGGGCAGCCACTAATGGTCCGATGGAGTTGAGTGAGGTATCAATATGAAGCATTCGTAAAGGGGCATCTGATGGGCTGGGCGTGTTGTTTGTTTTCGGCATTCTGCGCATGCGCGGTGGCCAAAGGGTATGAAAATAGACGTTTGGGGGTCTGGGGCAGCCACTATTGGACCGATTGAATCGAGTGAGGTATTAATGTGAAGCATTCGTAAAGGGGCATCTGATGGACTGGGTGTGGGGTTGAAATAGCGGCATTCTGCGCATGCGCAGTAGGCCAAGTGTATGAAAATAGACGTTTTGGGATCTAGGGGAGCCCCTAATGGTCCGATTCGGTCGTGTGAGGTATCAATATGAAGCACACATGAGGGGGCATCCGCCTGGACTAGTGTCTCGGCCGTTGTCACCAGTCTGCGCATGCGCAGACAGGGAATTGTGGGAAAATGGACGTTTTGGGATCTAGGGCAGCCCCTAATGGGCCAATGGAGTCGTATGAGTTATCACTGTGAAGCACACATGAGGGGGCATCTGCCTGGACTAGTGTCTCGGCCGTTGTCACCATTCTGCGCATGCGCAGACAGGGAATTGTGAGAAAAGGGTATGGAAATAGACGTTTTGGGGTCTGGATGGACCAGTAGTGGACCTATGGAGTCGTATGAGGTATCAAAGTGAAGCATTCGTAAAGGGGCATCCGACGGGGTGGGTGTGGCGGGGGACTGACGTCAGTCTGCGCTTGCGCAGTAGACCAAGTGTATGGAAATAGACGTTTTGAGGTCGAGGTGGGCCCCTATTGGTCCGATGGAGTCGAGTAAGGTATCCATGTGAAGCATTCGTGAAGGAGCATCTGACTGGGTGGATATGGGGTAGGAATATCGTCATTCTGCGCATGCGCGGTGGACCAAAGGTAAGGAAATAGACGTTTTGTGGTCTGGGTGGGCCACTAGTGGTCCTATGGAGTCGAATGAGGTATCAATGTGAAGCCTATGTGAGGGGGCATCTGCCTGGACTAGTGTCTCGGCCGTTGTCACCATTCTGCGCATGCGCAAACAGGGAATTGTGAGCAACGCCCGCCAACGCCAAGCTCAACGCTTCAACGTCCTGGTGAATTAGCCCAAAAGCTCTGATTTTCATGGAATTGTCGCTAATTCATTGGAAATGCAGTGACGCCCGTCAACGTCCGCCTTAACGCCCTAGCATAACGCCTTCACGCCATGATGTAGACAGATGAGAGAAGAAGAACAACAACAACAACAAGGATGAGAGAACAACAACAACAACAAGTTTTTTTCATATAGTTTATTTTCCCCTCCATCATAACATACCCACGCTGGGGGAGTCGCGTTGGGTATGTTTACAATTCAAGAATACTCTTGTCCAATCAGAGACCGCCGTTTTGTCCTGCCATATTCGTTCTTGCCCGTTAGATGTATTCTCGGCTGCACTTGTCCAATCATAAGCCGTCCTTGAGAAAGTCCCATCTTCGGCCCTGTTCGCTCTCATCCGTTTGTTCTAATCGTCGTCGGTCAGGCCTGGATATTCGTCGGGCAGCATATCCTGAAACAGTTGTTTGCGCATTCTTATCGCATTTTCCAGGGCCTCGGTGGGTGGTAACCCCATAGCCTGTTCCAAGTGACGCTTGGTCTTCATGATGGACCTGTGCGTGGGGTCGGCTTTCATTTCAAGCGGTAGTAAGGTATACTGTTCATAGATCGCCATGGCTGTTTTCCTAATGCGGGGCCGCATTTCGGTGTACGCCTGTTGTAAGTTATCCTGTCCCGCGTCCTCGATCGCTTCAGCGTGAGTATTGATAGCTGCTGTCACAATGCGATCCCAGAAGGTAGGTTCTGCCTCACTTTCCTGGGATGTAGGCTGACTATCTGAGGTCAAGCTCTCCATATCAGTAGATAGACTGTCAGCAATCTTGGATTCGGTATCAGTCGATACACTCTCATCGATCTCTGTATCAGCATCCGATTCAACTGACTCCTCGGCGTCTTCAATCCCATGTATATTTTTCCGGTGTCGCATCATATCGTAATGTCTGGTGAACGTGCGTTCACACTCAGAACAAGTATAAGCCATGTTGACGGTTGAACGTCGACTGTGTGTGTTTTGGGAATACACTCGCTTTCATAGACAGTAACGCCCGCCAATGCCCACTGTTACGCTTTAACGTCCAATATGTACGCCTTGACGCTCGTCTCAACGCTTTAACACACTTTCTTAACGCTTTAACGTCGTTTAATGATGCGTTCAAACAAATGTTGCTTTTGTGCTATTGCTCTGACATACGCCGCTTTCCAGTTCATGCCCGAGGTTTTCAACAACGACGCGGTTCTTTCGATTTCCATATGGACTGGGTCCTTGTCCAACAATTTCATATGGGTCACGAGGTCGACATACTGCTGACGTAAAGCCCGTCGTAGTCTGGGTGCCAATCTGTTATGGGCTAAAATTGCGGCTTCTTTTTTCGAATATCCTTTTGTGTTGAAACTTGTTTTCTGTGGTCCTCAACGTTTCGCCCATCTCGGCGTCCATACTTTCTTTGAACAAATCCTTCCATAGCCTCGAGTTCACATTATGTTCATTCCCTTGTACGGGTACGGGTTGGGCCTTCACGGTTGGGTGATATTCCGGGACTGATGGTATGAAGCGGACCCGCTGTATGGGGGTGGGTTGCCGCTGCTGCTCTGCCAGGAGTGGACTCGGCGGAAGGTGTAGGGGTATATGACGTTGCGGTGATTCCTCGCCGGGTAACAGGTGGGTCGTCAGCCGACGATCTTCGGGGGTATGGGCTTTTAAATCTACGAACAGGTAGCCGTACGGACGACTTGTCGCCCCTTGAAACGCCTGCATGAAATGGTCGATGTTCTGAGGATAAATTCGACTACCAAATACACGGAGTTGTGCTCTGTCAATGGGATTGGAGAACAACACAAAGTATTGGCAGTTCAAGGCAATATCTCTGGACGCCTTCCCTTGAGGAAAGAGATTCTGGGTCAAATAGATGACGGACAGATTCCGATGATGGGATTCTTTAGTAAACAAGTCGGCGACGTGTGAATTGTCCTTGGCCGCACTCATCAGATCATCTAGCACTACCACGTTGGTCTGCTCGGGGTCAAAGTAATACGGTTCGTTTATATCGTGGGGAATCCCTGGGACGAAGCTCACATTCTGTAACCTTGTAGTTTCGTAGGCGGGCTGCCATTGGCTATAAGACCAAACAACACGTGTCGGAGCTGGGGTTGCCACACCTCCCTCTAAGAACTTCACCACCCAGGACGTCTTTCCACATGCCGTAGGGCCGCTCACCGTCATCGTATAGGGATGCTCTACTGCTCTTGTTGGACCTATAGCGGGACTCGGCTGTGTCTCTTGGTTGTGTTTGCGTTGAATGTGGCTGAGCATACTATCGCGACGAGAGAATGCTCTCTCACAGAACGTACACGTACACGACATGTTCATCAGTCGACCAATACATATGGACTGATGATGGACACATGTTCATTCCTATATTTAGAGACTCTACCACCACCACACACACACCACCACCAACTCCACCAACACCACTGCCACACACCACCAACACCACCACCAACGCCACCACCAACGCCACCAACGGCACCACCAACGCGTCAACGCCCGGTGGTGCTGGTAGCACCCGTGTGGCAGAGCTCTTGGATCGGAGCTCTCGGAGCTCAAAGCTTGCGGAGCACAGGTACACGCGCATGCCTGCGATGACGTCATTTCCGAGACCTGAGCTCCGCAAGCTTTGAGCTCCGAGAGCTCAGATCCAAGAGCTCTGCCACACGGGGGCTACCACCACCACCGGGCGTTGACGCGTTGGTGGTGCCGTTGGTGGCGTTGGTGGTGGCGTTGGTGGCGTTGGTGGTGGCGTTGGTGGTGTGTGGCAGTGGTGTTGGTGGAGTTGGTGGTGGTGTGTGTGTGGTGGTGGTAGAGTCTCTAAATATAGGAATGAACATGTGTCCATCATCAGTCCATATGTATTGGTCGACTGATGAACATGTCGTGTACGTTCTGACAGAGAACCTTCTCTCGTCGCGATAGTATGCTCAGGCACATTCAACGCAAACACAACCAAGAGACACAGCCGAGTCCCGCTATAGGGCCAACAAGAGCAGTAGAGCGTCCCTATACGATGACGGTGAGCGGCCCTACGGCATGTGCAAAGACGTCCTGGGTGATGAAGTTCTTAGAGGGAGGTGTGGCAACACCAGCTCCGACACGTGTTGTTTCGTCTTATAGCCAATGGCAGCGCGCCTACGAAACTACAAGGTTACAGAATGTGAGCTTCGTCCCAGGGATTCCCCACGATATAAACGAACCGTATTACTTTGACCCCGAGCAGACCAACGTGGTAGTGCTAAATGATCTGATGAGTGCGGCCAAGGACAATTCACACGTCGCCGACTTGTTTACTAAAGGATCCCATCATC